>JAJEJO010004232.1:514408-579341 GCA_020662805.1 Glaucomys volans
CCTTCCTTCCTTCCTTCCTTCCTTCCTTCCCTCTTTCTTTCTTTCTTTCTTTCTTTCTTTCTTTCTTTCTTTCTTTTCTTTCTTTCCTTCTTTCTTTTTCTTTTTGTTTAGATTATTGTGAATGGGATACTTTTCCTGATTTCTTTCTAAGCAGAATCAGTGTTGGGGTATACAAGTCAGTTTTTTATAGTTTTCTCTGGAATTTCATCCACTTCCACATCTGCATCACCAACTCCTTGATATCTGCATTTGAAATGAGACAAGAATGGACCAACATTTTCAGTAAATCGGTAAGACAAAGTTAGATCCACAGATTTTATATTTAGCCAAGCTGTACTTTGAATGTCAGGAATATGGAAAAATAGTTATAAATTTACAGAATATCACATAATGCTCTGTTTATGAGTCTATTTTAAGAAATTTACTGAAGAATGTACTCCATACAACCAAGATATTACTGAAAGACTTCAGCAAAGGATGAATAGTCTGAATGGATGCATTAACCTCTCCCCTCACCACCACACACACACACACACACACACACACACACACACACAAACCTCTTATGTTGAAGTTCCTAACTGCAGTGATGGTATTAGAAGGTGGGGCCTTGAGGATTTAGTTAGTTCATGAGAATGGAATCCACATCAATGGGATTATCACCCTTATATAATAGGTGGAAGGGAACCACTTTACTTCATCCAGTACACGAGAATGCCACAAGAAGTTTGCTAGAAGTAGTCCCTCACCTAACAATAAATCTGCTGATGCCTTAATTTTTATCTTCCCAGTCTACAAATCACTCACTCTATGGTATTTTGTTATAGCAGCCTGAATAGACAAAGGCATACCTCTAGGGGGAAAAATAATCATATATGCCATGAAAAAAAGTAATAAAATTTAAGAAATTAATGTAAAAAGAAGAAAAATAGAAAGCAGAATAAATTTATTGATCCTTATAAGCATTTAAAGTCAAAGGATAAAATTTATTTTTGAAAACTAAGCAGAAAGTTAAGTAAAAAAAACAAGTATAAGCATAACTCTATAGAATAATTCTAAACATTTCTAAATACCAAAAGAATTTTTGAAAAATAGCAAAATAGAATACAATAATGTTGTACATCCCACAAGTGTAACAAAAATAACAAGACAAAATTGTGACCTACCATAAAAGTCAAATCAATAAACATAAATATATTTTATTTACCTGTTAAAATAATGGTTTTCAAATAGTTTCATGAAGCAAAATTCAAGGTTACATTTTACATATGATACACACACAAATAAAAATAATTCAAGAGAGAAAAAAGTAACAGGTGGACAAACGCATACCTGGAAATTGAAAATACAATAAAATGGAATCTCAAACAGTGTAAATTATAAAGCAAAAAGCATAAAACATGATGACAAGGACACTTCATAATGCTAAAATCCAAAATTTACACTGAAGATCTAATAGTTATGAATGTTGCACCAAAATAGTACAAGTCTTCCCCACAAAGCAGAACTGACATATGAACAAAGAAGAAATGCCACAAAAAATAGATTTTAGCACATAAACTTCAGTGTGGGACAATTCCAGTGAGTCAAAAAGCAATTACAGAAGACCAAAACAACATAACAAATAAGCCATCATGGAATTTCACAAGTGAATTTTATCAAAATTTCAAAGTATTCCAATATCCTAAAGATTGTTCTAGAACTTATAAAGGGAATTTCAAAACCCATTTGTAATATAAGTATGCTTTTGCTATCTGATTCTAAGGAACATAGCTCCTAAAACAAAAAATATATATATTTTCAGAGTCATATTATTTTTTAAGTGATGGGAAAAAATTCTGAATAAAATATTAGTAACAATATAACAAATTATGACATAATTATTCTAGGAATAAGAATGATTCAGTAGTAGAAATCCATTAAAATAATTTATGATAATAGATATTAAGAGGAAATCATAAATTTCTTTTTGTGTAAAAAGACCGATAAAGTTCAACACTGGTGTAGAAGACTGAGTAACATAGATTTGATAGATGTGTATATATTAGAATAAATATTATATAACTCAGTCCCCAAGAAAACACCTTTTTCCCAATGAGAAAGCATTATAGGCATTCTCATCAAGATTAGGAACAAAACGAAGATGTCTATTAGTATCACAGCTATTTAATATTGAACTGACAATGTTAACTAATGCAATTAGACAAGAAAAAGTCATTGACTTTAATTTTTATCTACTTATGATAAAAATAAAATAAGATTTCTGTATTATAGAATTAATTGGCATTTTTCAGATTTTGAGAAAATCAATGATTAAGCAATCCAATAAAAAATTCACTAAAGGTTGCAGAATATAAAATTGACATTTAAAATCAAAAGTCTTTGTATTCTCAAATAATAATCAGCTAGAACAGGAACCAAAAACCTCTGAAAAGGAGCAGAGAGTAAATAGATTTTGTGGGTCCAGAGAGCTAAATTTCAGTGTTTTCTACATATTTAACAAGAAAGAGAATAAATTTTCTACCAAAAAAAAATTATGAATAAAATTCAAAATACAGTAATAGGGTAGATTTTTTGTTTTACTTGAATACAGTTGAATACAGTTTTTCTAACAAGAAAAATGGAATTCTTTTTCTAGGAGACATCTCAATTTATGTTACTGCTCTCTATCACAGGAACCTATTGGAAATGTTCAAGTATTTTCCAGAAATTACCTGATGGTGACTAATACAAGTACCTTGCATTTTCAAAGCCTTGCAAATTTTTTTACATAAATCTCTTTCCATGGCACATGCATTTACACCACCATTGGATATAACCTATCTCTACAGGTTCCACTTCAGGTCATACTGAATATCTTTGAACGTGTTCTTACTATAGTTGTTTCATCCAGACTTCCTAGTGGCTTAATTCCTCACTATTTTGCACTCAACAATGACTCCTTAAATAAGATAATGACTGGTTCTTTCTGTTTATATTTCATGGGTAAATTGCTGTAACTACTATCACATAATCAAAATGCAGAGCTATTCCATCACTCGAAAGAGCTTCCGTGTACTAGCCCTTAAAATTACACCACCTTCACCCACCACCATCTCCTTTCCCATCTCTACAATTTCAGAGTTTAAAAAAAGTTATATAAATCTACTCATACAGTATGTGACTTTTGAGGTTTTTCTCCATATTGTATTATTCCCTTAAAATAATTGAAGTTGTTGATGATTTAAATTTTAATTTTTGTTGTTGAAGATTTACATGACTATACCACAGTTTGTTTTTTAACTACTGAGAAGCCTTTTGATCATATCCCATTTTGGACTTTACAAAAAAAGTTGCTATGAGCAATTGAATGTAGGTGTTGTAACTGACTTTAGTTTTTATTTCTCTGTGATAAATGCTTAGAGATGTGTTTGCCAGTTATATTCAGTGTATGATTCAAAATTATTTCCAAACTAGGTGTACAACATTTTACATACTCACAAACAATGTTAAGAGAGATGGAGTTTTTCTACGTCCTTACCAACATTGGTGGTGTTAACTATTTTTATTTTAACTGTTCAAGTAGGTATATGATAACTCATTGTAGTTCTAATTTACATTTTCTTGATGACTAATGATTTTGAACATCTTTCCATTTCCTTGTTTCCCATTCATGTATCCACTTCCATGAAACATCTCTTCCTATCTTTTGCCCATGCTCTGATGGAATTGTTTGCTTTTCACCATTGAGCTTTGAGTCACTTTTCAGATATTTTCTTCCAGTCTGCAAATTGTTTCTTGATCCTCTTTATAAAGTCTTTCATAGAACAACAAAAAATTTATTTTGGTACATCCAATTTATCAATTAATCAATTTTATACTTTCATGTACTTTATTTAAATATCATATCTAAAAATTCTTCATTAAACCACAGGTCCCAAAGATCATCTCCTGAGTTATTGGCTAAAAGTTTAATAATTTTGGATTTTACACTTAGATCTATGATGTTTTTTCACTTAATATTTATATGAAGTGTTAGTTGTGTCAAGATCAATTGTTTCATTATGGATATCTAACTGCTCAACAGCATTTTTAAAGGACTAATCATTCTCTATCAATTTGCTTTCATCTCTTTGTCAAAAAACATGAGAGTATATGAATACCAATCCATATGTTTGCATTATTAGAGTGCATATGCGTGTATGAATTCAATTTAATTATTAGTTATTTGGCAATTTAAATTATTTGGTTTTTATTGGGTAAAATTGTAGTAGTTTGTAATTTTCAGAGTCTATTTCATCCCAATTGTCAAATGGATGTCTAGAAAGTTATTTATAGTATGCTCTGATCTTTTCTGATGTATCTTGAGAGTCTGGGTCTTGTGAATCTTTGTGTATTAACAGGCTCCTCTGTCAAATTCAGTGGGGGAAGAAGGAAACCAGGGTTTCCTTTCCCCCTCTTTTTTAAATGTTTTATTACTGCCAGGTGGACTTGGAAGCCCAAATTCTCAGCTGACCCTCTGTTGGCAGCAGGAAGGGTGGGGCTCCTTGTTGCTGCTGGGAAGTAGTGGAAATTAAGGTTCCCCAAATGGTCTCCATTGATTATGAAGAGGTCGACCTCCCGACCTGCGTGTGATGGCAATAGAGGTTCCAGCCCTCCTGTGTCATCTTCCCCAACACTGTGTGTTGAGAGGGTTCTCATCACCACCCAGCAGGTATGAAGAGCCATTTCCCTACTCAGCCTTTGACAATCATGCCATGATCCCTCCTTACAGCCTGCCTAGAGAAGATACCCAGATTATTTACTCTGCCTTGGGTGGCAGCCACAGTTTTGCCTGCAATGTTTGGCTAGATTTGAGTGGTAATTTTCTTAAAGATCTCTATTTTATTAAGTAACTCTTTGCCCAGCCCTTTAGCTATACAGTTCAGGAGATTTTGTAAGGACATAGTTTTGTCCATTTCTCTTGGCATTTATAGGGTTGCTGGCTTCTCTAGTCCTCAATGGGATGTATGAGTCAGAAAGAAGAGTCAGGGAATGCACCCATAAGGCATTCATTGAGTCCTATCTCCTATTTATTCTTCCTTCTCTCCACCTTCCAGAGTCTTCTATGTTCTTTTAAAATGTAACATACAGTATTTTTATCTTCCTCTAGTGGGAGGAAGATGGTAAGAATGTTTACTTCATCTGTTACCCTCAGTGTCCTCAACTCTTCAAGCAACTGTTCTCACTAAAAGATTGATAGTCTTAATCAAGTTTATTTTCTCAGGACACATTTCTTCCTCTGCTACAACCAAACACAATTTAATTAACTAGTATTGGTAGACAGTTTTTCTTGCTTGACTAACAAATGAGCCACCCAGAAATTTACTTTAATTTAGGCCTCATTTTAATTATATTCAGCTTTTAAAAATAATTTTTCCTTTAACAAAATATTCCATTTTAAAATCCCAAATTTTTCTGAAAGTTGTTTTTCTGTGAGTGAAAATATCATGTTATTATTCAAATAATTTTGGTATATATTATATTACTCTGGGATAGCTACTATGCCTGTATATAAGAAAAACAATAGTCACGTAATAGGATAAGAGAATAATCCACATTCCTTAAAAGCCCAATATTGAAAACTGACTTTTCTTGTTTTGATATGCTAGGTGTGAACTGATTATGTCTGAAAAAATAAATAAATAAATAGTTAAATACTATGACATGGTGAGGCATGTCTTTCAAATGCTGGTATCTTATAACTGAGTGCCGTGATTTTTAGTATGCCAAGCAACACTGGCAAGCTATGGGAATGCAAAACACAACCTTTGTCACAAGTCCTAAGCCCTACTATTGCAGTACGGGAGCAGCTGTGGACCATATTATCCAATGAGCATGGCTGCATTGCAATCAAATATTACTGCATACACTGAAAACCTGGAGAAGAGAGAAACTAACACAGAAGAGTACCTGCTATAATGTAAGTGAAATTCATGCAAAAATAAAAGTAATCAATAAGTGTAAAATTTATAATAATGATTTTATCCAAGGGGCAGAGTGGAAAGAGGACTAGAAAATTAAGTGAAAGAACTTTCTTGGATAAGATAAATATTTTGCAATCCAAATCATTGAGGGGTTTTCAGGATGGCAGAATAGAGCAGGTTACTTTCCTGGCTGCTGCATGGCATGACACCAAGAAAGCAGACAGGCAGCTTCTCAGCAAAGTAGATGAATAAAAAAAGGCGGGAGGAATTTACTGGAATTTATTACTGGGCACTCAAAGAAGATTGGGGATTCAGGAGGTTGGACATAATAAAATAAGGTAGAAATCTCCAGCACTACAGTCATGGAGGCACCAGGCAGAGCAGTCCCTCCATGAGTACAGTGCGGGGACAAGGGAATTAAAGAAGGGGAATGCAGGTGTGTTGAGGTACAGAGAGTTTAGAGATCAAAGATACTGATTGACTAAATTGAAAGGCACACTACACAATAGCCTTTTTGGGGGGAAAGAAATGACACCATCTGGTAGACAGGAAGGACTCATTTTTCATCCAAGGCCCAGTGACTAGCAGCTGAGGGAACCAAGTCCTGGCCAACCTGAGTCTGACCTGAAATACAGGCATGGCAAAACCACACTACATGACATAGAGTGTGCCTAAGTGATCAGGACAATATCAGACATAGAGAGAGGTTTACACAGGGGACAACTGGTTCTGTAATCCTACCCAGCTCTCCATCCCCCTCCAATGTGGCTGCTTAAAGGACCAGCTGAGAAAGACATGCCTGACCAGGAATTCAAAAGGGCAGAGGAAGGAGACACTGAGTTTGGAAACTGAACCTGATACCAAGAATCCTGGGGTTTGCAGGTGACCTAGTGGATTAAGAATTGGATCCTCTACAACACAAGTTAAATTCCAGGGTAGGTCCTGGGTTGCAGTCTTCCAGCATAGACCTGCATATGATCTTCCAGCATAGATCTGCAATTCATGGGCCCTGAAGGTGCACTGATTTAGAATCTCCAAACCAGTTGTCATTTAGTGAAGAGCCTGAAGTTTACCTAAGCGCAACCTGCCCCCCACAAGGAGTTCCACCTATGGAATTACCTTTCTCATCCTAGCAAACCCACTCTCAGGGTGGAACAAGCATCATAATCCAGACAACCCAATTTAACTTCTGAGAAGAGAAGCTGAGAATCTTTTGCACTCCAACTAAACAACTATTTTCATCAAGATCTTTTTTTTTTCTTTTTTCTTTTTTCTGCTTAGTTGTGAACTTAATGATTCATGTAAATTTATACATACTCTGTTTTGTTTTTGTTTGTTTTATTTTTCATTTCTAGCATTTTTCAAACCTGTTATTTTTCATGGATTTTTTTTGTGGCCCAGGAAGTTTGTTCAGTGTATTTTGGTTTGGTTTTGTATTCTTTTTTATTGTTAATTTTTTTAAAATTTTACTTTATATATATTTTTTCTCACTTATTTTTTTCTCTTAAATCTCTTTCTCTCTTTTCTTCTGCTAAAATCCAAATCTATTGCTCTTTCACTCTTCCTTTAACGTTTTACTTCCTCTCTCCTCCTTAATTTTAATCATCACATCCTGCATCAGTTCTGTTTGCTCCCCATCCACCATTCAAAATTGTAAACTATTTTTGCAAACTTACTGCTTTTATTGTGGGCAATAACTGATTATATTATTTCTGTTTATTGTAGAAATTATAGCAGAAACTATTTGGTTTAATGCTGTATGTTCTTTCCTTTGGATGTTATTATTTCTTTCCCCATAAATGGTAAGGTACTGGAACCATTTGGGGACACTATAAGTCTACAGGGTAGAAACTTTAATGCCTCATATCCATTATGAAAGACGGGCAAACACACAAACAAAATGAAAAAGCAAGAGAACAAATCACCCAAACAAACTAAGATACTCCAATAAGGGAATCCATTGTCACCCTGGTGGAAAAAATGTGAGGAATTTAGAATGCACTCAAACTGTTCTGCCATGTAAAGGATAATATAAGGAGTGATATCAGAGAGGAAATACAGGATGTAAAAGATCACTTCAATAAAGACAGACCCTGAAAAAAAGTCAACCAGAAATCCTCAAAATGAAGGAATCCATAAACCAAATTAAAATTTCAATGGAAAGCATCACCAACAGAGTAGACCACTTGAAGGGCAGAATTTCAAGCAATGAAGACAAGATGACTATGAAGAAGAGATGTTAAGACACCATGAACAGAACTTCCAAGAATTGTGGGATAACCTGAATAGAGCAAATTTAATATTTATTGAGGTGGGTGAAGGCTCAGAGAAATAAACCAAAGGAATACACAAAATTTTTAATGAAATAATGTCAGAAAATTTCCCAAACCTAAAAAAAAAAATGGAAAATCAGACACTGGAAGCCTATAGGACCCCAAAACACAACAGACTCACAGAAAGGCACATTATTATGAAAATCATAACATACAGAATAAGTGTATAATTTTAAAGTCTTCCAGAGAAAAATGACAAGTCATGCTTAGAGAGAAACCAATCCAGATGGCAGTTGATGTCTCAACCCAGAACCTCAAAACTAGGAAATCTTGAAACAAAATACATCAAGCATTGAAAGAAAATGGATACCATCCAGAATATTATACCCAGTTAAATTAAGCTTCAGAATTGATGATGAAATAAAAACCTTCCATGATAAACCAAAGGTAAAAGAATTAATCACTACAAAGCCTGCACTACGAAACATACTCAATAAAATATTTAATGAAGAAGAAATGAAAAATAAAAGTGAAAACCAGCAAAGGGAGGAACTACACTAGAAGAATAGCCTATCAAAGGAGAAACTACATTGAATTAAAAAATGAGAAATAAATCAAAATGACAGGGAATAAAAATCATATTTCAATAATAACATTGAATATAAATGGCCTAAACTCATTGATCAAAAGACATAGAATGGAAGATTGGATTCAAAAACAAGACCCAACAATATGCAGTCTCAAAGAGACTTAACCTCATAGGCAAAGAAATTCACAGATTAATGGTAAAAAGGTGGGAAAAACATATCATTCACATGGATCTCCTTATCATTCACACAGATCTCATAAACAAGCAGGAGTTTCTATAATCTTATCAGAGAAAGTGGGCTTCAAGCCAAGGTTAATCAGAAGGGAGAGCAAAGGACCTTTCATACTGTTTTAGGGAATTATATATCAACAAGACATAATAATAATAAATATTTATGCCCCAAACAATGGAGCATCGATGCACATCAAACAAAACCTTCTCAGTTTCAAGTATCAAATAAACCAAAATGCAATTAGCTGGATGACTTTAACAAAACTCTCTCACCACTGGATAGATCCTCCAAACAAAAACTATGTAGAGAAGCTATAGAACTAAAAAATACAATTAATAATTTAGAATTAACAAATGTATGTAGAATATTTCATTCATCAATGACTGAATGCACTTTCTTTTCAGCAGCAGACAGATCCTTCCCTAAAATAGACCATATCTCAGGCCACAAAGCAACTCTTAGCACATACAAAAAATAGAGATAATACTTTTCATTTTATTAGATCATAATGTAATTAAATTAGAAATCAATAATTAAATAAAAAACAGAAGCTAATCTAACACCTGGAGACTAAGTAATATGCTATTAAATGACCAATGGAGAGCAGAAAATTTCAAAGATGAAGTAAAAAAATACTTAAGAGTTAATGAGAATAATGATATAACATACCAAAATCTCTGGGATATTATGAAAGCACATGATAAGACCAAATTTCATTGCATTGAACTCAATCATTAAAGAATAGAAAGCCTAGCCACCCAGGCCAGTGCCCACGCACATCTCCCGTGCTGAGTCCCAGCCCAGCCACCCAGCCCCTGCCTGCTTTCTCCAGCACCAGCACGTCAGCCCACTGTCTAGTGCCCACACACCACACAGTCTACACCCGTGCTGTGGCTGACCATCTATAAACACGTGGGGTTGCCTCTGCCCGCTGGCATGGATTATTCCTGACCTGAAGGCCACCATCCCTAGTGGGACAGCACCCTTCTTGGGACACTGAATTATCAAGTTCCTCACAGGCATCAGGCCACTGAAGATTAGGAGGTTTGATCAGTACAGTATAGTTTTATTGTAGAATTTTTTTATTGGTAGTATTATTATGATTATTCCTATTATACCTACTATTATCCTGACTGTTCTTTTTTTAATATTGTTTTCTCTCTCTATTTTCCTCATATCTATCTGTTTCCTTGGACTCTCTCTCTCTTTTCTAATGCTAACAACCAATTTCTTTTAATTCTGCTTTCACTATTCCTACGATATAGTACCTCTATAGACTCACTTCTTATCTCATTAATGTTATAACCTATACCACTCCCCATCCTCTTTGTTCACCATTAGAAACTGTGGCCCTTATTGCAAATCTATTGGTTATGCTGTAGATAATAATCAAACTCAGAATCTTTGTTTATTAAGACAATTCAGTTAATATCTTAATAGAAAATATTTGGATTAAGGATGCATATTGTTTGTATGGTGTGCTGCTAATATTGATCTCTCACTTCAAGGTGAAGTATTGAAAACCTGCAGGGATAAGTTTAAAGGGGGAAAACTTCAATACTTCAGATTTACACTGCTGGAGGGGGAGATACATGGACAATGTGATAAAACAAGGGAAGAAAGTGTCCCAAACAAAACTAGATGCTATATCAATAGAAAGACCTCTATAATGAGAACTACAGAATGCTAAAGAAGAAATTAAAGAAAACCTTTGAAGATGGAAAGATCTCCCATGTTCTTGGATAGGCATAATTAATACTGTCAAAATGGCCATACTACCAAAAGCACTATACAAATTCAATGCAATTCCAATTAAAACTCAATGACTTACCTCACAGAAATACAGAAAGCAATCATAAAATTCATTTGAAAGAATAAGAGACCCAGAATAGCTAAAGCAATCCTTAGCAGGAAAAGTGAAGCAGGTGGTATCACAATATCAGACCTTCAACTATACTACAGAGCAATAATAACAAAAATGGCATAGTATTGGTACCAAAATAGACAGGTAGACCAATGATACAGAATAGAGGAAACAGAGACAAACCCACATAAATACAATTACCTCATACTAGACAAACGTGCCAAAAATATACAATAGATAAAAGATAGCCTCTTCAACAAATGGTGCTGGGAAAACTGGAAATCCATATGCAGTAAAATGAAATTAAACCCCTATCTCTCATCCTGCACAAAACTCAACTCAAAATGGATCAAGGACCTAAGATTTAGACCAGAGACCCTGCATCTAACAGAAGAAAAAGTAGGTCCAAATCTTCATCATGTTGGCTTAGGACCAGACTTCCTTAACATGACTCCCAAAGTATAAGAAATAAAAGCAGGAATCAAAAATTGGGATAGATTCAAACTAAAAAGCTTTTTCTCAGCCAACTAAACAATCAACAATGTGAAAAGAGATCCTACAGAGTGGGAGAAAATCTTTGCCACACACACTTCAGATAGAGCACTAATCTCCAGAATCTATACAAAACTCAAAAAACTTTACACCAAGAGTACAAATAACCCAATCAATAAATGGACTAAGGACATGAGAAGACACTTCACAGAAGAAGATCTAAAGCAATCAACAGATACACAAAAAAATGTTCAACATCTCTAGTAATAAGAGAAATGAAAATCAAAACTGCCCTAAGAATTTATCTTACCCCAATTAGAACATCTATTATCAAGATACAAGCAACAATAGGTGTTGGCGAGTGGGAGGAAAGGTGCACTCATACATTGCTGATGGGGTTGCAAATTGGTGTAGCCACTCTGGAAAGCAGTATGAAGATTCCTTAGTAAACTTGGAATGGAACCACCATTTGACCCAGCTCTCCCACTCCTTGGACTATACCCAAAGGACTTAAAATCAACATACTACAGTGACACAGTTACGTCAATGTTTATAGCAGCTCAATTCACAATAGCTGAATTGTGACGCCCTTCAGTAAATGCCCTTCAATAAATGAATAAATAAACTGTGGTATATATACACAATGTAATTTTTTTTAATTTTAATTTTGTATTATTTTTATAGACTTCATTTTGATTCACTGTACACATATGGGGTACATATTTTCATTTCTATGGTTATGCATGATGTACATTCATATCATTCTTCTTAATCATACATGTACATAGGATAATGTCTGTTTCATTTCACCAAAGGATTTAAAATTAGCATACTACATTAGCACAGCCAGATCAATATTTATAGCAGTTCAATTCATAATAGCTAGACTGTGAAACCAACCTAGATGCCCTTCAACAGATGAATGGATAAAGAAGCTGTGGTATATACACACAAAGGAATATTACTCAGCCATAAAGAAGAATAAAATTATGGCATTTTCAGGTAAATGGATGGAGTTGGAGAATATCATGCTAAGTGAAATAAGCCAATCCCAAAAACCAAAGGCCTAAAGACTTCTCAGATAAGTGGTTGATGATACATAACAGGGGGTGGGAGAGAGGCAGGAATGGAGGAAGGATGGACTGTTTAGAGGAAAATGAGGGGTGGGAAGGCAGTGGGGGGAAAGAAAAATAATAGAATGAGACAAACATCCATACCCTATGTACATGTATGATTATGCAAATGGTGTGACTCTACTTTGTGTACAGTCAGAGAAATGATAGTTGGATCCATTTGTGTATAATGAATCAAACATTTAAAAAATTTAAAAAACAGAATAGAAATTCAACAAATAAATAACCTAAATTACATCTCAAAGCCCTTGAAAAAGAAAAACAAATCAGCATCCAAAGCAATAGAAGACACAAAATAATTAAAAATAAGAGCTGAAATCAATGAAATTGAAACAAAAGAAATAATCCAAAAATATCAACAAAACAAAAAGCTGGTTCATTGAAAAAATAAATAAAATTGATACAAGTGTACCTTTTCACCCACATCCTCACCAACACCTATTGTTGCTTGTATTCTTGATAATAGCCATTCTAATTGGAGTGAGATGAAATCTTAGGGTGGTTTTGATTTGCATTTCTCTAATTACTAGAGATGCTGAACTTTTTTTTATATATTTGTTGATCAATTGCATATCTTCTTCTGTGAAGTGTCTGCTCAGTTCCTTGGCCCATTTATTGATTGGGTTATTTGTTTTTTTGATGTTAAGTTGAGTTCTTTATAAATTCTTGAGATCAGCGCTCTATCTGAAGTGCATTTGATAGATTTTCTCCCACTCTGTAGGCTCTCCCTTCACATTACTGATCATTTCCTTTGTTGATAAAAAGCTTTTTAGTTTGAATTCATCCCACTTATTGATTCCTATTTTTATTTCTTGCACTTTGGGAGTCTTGTTAAGGAAATCTCATCTTAAGCCAACATGATGAAGGTTTGGGTCTACTTTTCCTTCTATTTGGTGCAGGGTCTCTGGTCTAATTCCTAGGTCCTTGATCCATTTTTAGTTGAGTTTTATTCAGGGTGAGCGGGATTTAATTTCATTTTACTGCATTATTTGTTGAAGAGGCTGTCTTTTCTCCATTTTATGTTTTTGGCACCTTTGTCTAGTAGGAGATAACTGTATTTATCTGTGTTTGTCTCTGTGTCTTGTATTCAGTACTATTGGTCTGCCTGCCTCTTTTGATACCAATACCATGCCATTTTTGTTACTACTGCTCTGTGGTATAATTGAAAGTCTGGTATTATGATACCTCCTGCTTCACTCTTCCTGCTAAGGATTGCTTTGGCTATTCTGGATCTCTTATTTTTCCAAATAAATTTCCTGATTTCTTTCTCTATTTCTATGAGGTATATCATTGGGATTTTAATTGAAATTGCATTGAATCTGTATAACACTTTTGGCAGTATTAATCCTGCCTATCCAAGAACATGGGAGATCTTTCCATCTTCAAATGCTTTCTTTAATTTCTTTCTTTAATCTTCTGTAGTTTTCATTGTAGAGATCTTTCACCTCTTTCGTTAGATTGATTCCCAAGTATTTTATTTATTTATTTATTTATTTATTTATTTATTTATTTATTTGAGGCTACTGTGAATGGGGTAGTTTTCCTAATTTCTCTTTCAGAGGATTCATCACTTATGAATAAAAATGCATTAGATTTATGAGTGTTGATTTTATATCCTTCAATTTTACTGAATTCCTTTATTCTAAATGTTTTCTGGTGGAATTTTTTGGATCCTCTCTATATAGAATCATGTCATTGGCAAATAGTGATAGTTTGAGTTCTTCTTTTTCTATTCATATCCCTTTAATTTCTTAGGTCTGTCTAATTGCTCTGGCTAGAATTTCAAGGACCATGTTTAATAGAAATTTGTGCAGTTACTCTGGAAAGCAATATGGAGATTCCTTAGAAAACTTGGAGTGGAACCACCATTTGACTCAGCTATCCCAGTCTTTGGCCTATGCCAAATGACTTAAAATAAGCATCGTATAGTGATGACAGAGCCACTTCAATAGGTATAGTGGCTAAATTTCACAATAGCTAGATTTTGGAACCAACCTAGATGCCCTTCAACAGATGAATGGATAAAGAAACTGGTATATATACACAATGGAATATTACTAAGCCATAAAGAAGAGTGAAATTACACCATGTAATTAAATGAATGGAGTTGGAGAATATCATGCTAAGTGAAATAAGCCAATCCCAAGAAAACACAGCCCCATGTTTTTTCTAAGTGCATGCTTGATACATAACAGGGGGACAGGGGCATCAGGGAAGAATGGAGGATGTGTGGATTGTGTAGAGGGAAATGAGGGAAGGGGAGGGAACCAGGGGAAGGAAAGATGGTGGAATGAGACAAACATCATTTCTCTATGTACGTCCATGATTACATGAATGGGGTGACTATACATTGTGTACAACCAGAGAAATGAAATGTTGTACTCCATTTGTGTATGATGAGTCAAAATACATTCTGTTGTCATGTATAACTAAGTGGAACAAACAATAAAAAATAAATAAAATCGATAAACCATTAGTCAAGCTAACAGAGAAATAGAAAACTGAGAAAAAATGAAAAAGGAAATATCACAGCGAACACTATGGACATACAAATTTTCAGAAACTATTTTGAATATTCATACTATAATAAAGTAGGAAATCTCGAAGGCATAGACAAATTTCTAGAAATATATGACCTACCAAAATTGAATCAGGTAGACATTAAAAATTTAAACAGCTCAATTTCAAGCAATTGAATTGTAGACACCATGTAAAGTCTACCAACAAAGAAAAGCCCAGGACCAGATGGATTCTCAGCTGTGTTCTACCAGACATTCAAAGAAGAACAAACATCAATCCTCCTCAAATTATTTCATGAAATACAAAAAGAGTGAACCCTTCCAAAGTCATTTTATGAAGCTAATATCACCCTTATATAAAAAACTGACAAAGACATATCAAGGAAAGAAAATTTCAGACCAATATCCCTAATGAACATAGATGAAAAAATGCTTAATAAAATACTGGAAAATCACAAACAAAAACATATTAAAGATTAGTGCACCATGATCAAGTGGGGTTCATCTGAGGGATGCAAGGTTAGTTCAACATATGGAAATCACTAAACGTAATTCATCACATCAATAGGCTTAAAGACATGAATCACATGATTAGCTCAATAGTTGCATTTGACAAAATTCAGCATCCATTCATGTTCAAAACACTAGAAAAACTAGGCAAATTAAGAACATACCTCAACACTGTAAAACCATATACACTAAACTCAAAGCCAACACCATTCTTAATGGAGAAAAATTGAAAGCACTCCTTCTAAAAACTGAAATAAGACAGGTTGCCTTCTTTCATCATTTGTATTCAACATAGTCTGAAAACCCTAGCCAGAGCAATTAGACAGAAGAAAGAAATTAAAGGGATACAAATAGGAAAAGAAGAACTCTAACTATCCCTACTTGCTGAACATGTGATTCTATATTTAGAAGACCCAAAAAAAACTCCACTAGAAAACTTCTAAAACTCATGAATGAATTCAGCAAAGTAGCAGGATATAAAATTAACACCCATAAATCACTTGCATTCCTATATATCAGTGATAAATCAACTGAAAGAGAAATTAGGAAAACTATCCCATTCACAATAGCCTCAAAAAAATAAAATATTTCATAATTAATCTAACAAGAGGTGAAAGACATCTACAATGAAAACTACAGAACACTAAAGAAAGAAATTGAAGAAGACCTTAGAAGATGGAAACTCTCTCATGTTCTTGTATAGGCAGAATTAATGTTGTCAAAATGACCAAACTACCAAAAGAGCTATAGAGATTCAATGCAATTCCTATTAAGCTCTGATGGCTTTCTTCAAAGAAATAGCAAAGCAGTTATGAAGTTCATTTGGAAAAAAAAAGAGACCCATAATAACCAAAGAAAAGCTCAGTAAGAAAAGCAAAGCAAGAAGCATCACAATACCAGAGCTTGAATTATACTATAAAGCAATAGTAACACAAACAGCATATGAAGCACCAAAACAGACATGAAGACCAATGGGACAGAATAGAAGAAATGGAGACAAATCCACATAAATAGTTACCTAATACTAGACAAAGGTACTGTAAACATACATTTGAGAAAAGATAGGCTCTTGCACAAATGGTGCTGGGAAAACTGGAAATCCATATATAACAAAATGAAATTAGACCCCTATCTCTCACCAACTCAAGGTGAATCAAGGACCTAGGCATTAGACCAGAGACCCTGCACCTCCTAGAAGAAAAGTAGGCCAAACCTCCATCATGTCAGTTTAGGAACCAAATTTCTTCATAAGACTCTTAATTAAAGCACAAGAAGCAAAATCAAGAATCAATAAATGGGATAGTGTCAAACTAAAAAGCTTCCTCACAGCAATGGAAGCAATCAAGAACATGAAGAGAGACTACAGAATGGAAGAAAATCTTTGCCATCTGTACCTCAGATAGAGCATTAATCTCTAGTATATATAAAGAACTCAAAATACCTAACACCAAAAAACCTCAACAACAAATAAGCCAATCAATAAATAGGCAAAGGAACTGAACAGACACTTCACAGAAGAATAAATTTGATCAGTAAACAAATATATAAAAAAGAGTCCAACGTCACTAGCAATTAGAGAAATGCAAATTAAAACTACACTGAGATTTTATCTCACTCCAGTCAGATCAGCAATGATCAAGAATACAAGTATCAATAAATGTTGGCATGGATGTGGGGAAAAAGGTACACTCATCCATTGCTAGTGGGACTGCAAATTGGTGCAACCACTTGGGAAAGCAATATGGGGTTTCCTCAGAAAACTTGGAATGGAACCACCATTTGACCCAGTTATCCCACTCTTCAGTTTATAGACAGAGGACTTAAAATCAGCATACAATCGTGACGTGGCCACATCAATGTTTATAGCAGTTTAATTCATAATTGCTAAATTATGGAACCGACCTAGGTGCTCTTCAACAGATCAATGGATAAAGTAAATATGGTACATACACATAACGGAATATTGCTTAGCCATAAAGAAGAATGCAATTGTGGCAATTTGCCTGTAAATGGATGGAAATGGCGACGATCATGCTGATAAGCTATTCCAAAAAAAATAAATAAATAAAACCAAAGACTGAATGCTCTCCCTAATATGCAGATGCTGTCTCACACAAGGTACAGGTGGGGATGGTGGGCGGGTGGAGGGTCACTGGACTGGGCAGGTTGAAATGGGGGTAAGGGAGGGGGTATGGGAATGGGAAAGACAGTAGAATAAATCAGACATAACTTTCCTATATTCATGTATGAATACATGACCAGTGAAACTCCACATCATGTACAACCACAAAAATGGGAAGTTAAACTCCATGGATGTATAATATGTCAAAATATATTTTACTGTCATGTATAACTAAAAATAAAACAAATAAAAAAAATTTTTAAAACAGAAATTAAAAGAATATTCTGCATCCTAATTGAAATGTTGGTTACTGGTTACACAGGTGTATACATTTGTCCAAACATTAAAACCGGACCCTTAAATCTGTGCATTTTATTGTATGCAATTATACTTCAATTAAACAGCAGGAAAAAAAACACTGATAAAGTAAAACAAAATAGGACGACATGAATGCAGACTATATATTAAATAAGTATAAAAAAACAATGTTAAGAGTCTTGAATTTGATAGTTATATTATTGTTAAATGGGAGAATATTCTTGTTCTTAGAAGACACATTTGAAATATTTAAGACTAAATTGTTTATGATGGCTTCAGCTTCCTCTCAATTCTGACAAAAAAACAAAACAAAACAGGGTGTGTGTGTGGAGAGAGGAAGAAAAGAGAGAAAAAAAAGGGAGAGAAAGTACAAATATTTCAAAAAGTTAATAATTGGCAAATTATGATAAAGTTAATAGTTTTTTATTTTACTTTTCTTGCAACCTTTTTATAGGTTGGAAAATTTACAAATTAAATGTCAAAAACCAGAGATGCCAAATTAAAATCATATGTAGATATTGAGGTAATGCAATAATAATTTTGGTAGCTCTCCTGAAAACTAGGAGTTGCTGATCCTGGTGAAAGCCATGCAGTAGACCCTTGAGAAGTAGAATTGGCTAATCTTCAAATTTGTCTTGGTAAGAAATTTTAAAGCAATAAGAAACTTGTATCACCTATGATCTTAACAGTAGCCATATCAATAGTGGCTTGGATATATTTGTTCTTCTGTTGGACTGAAATTTTTTTAAAACACTAGGGATTTATAATTAACACAGAGATAGTTTCAAAGTATGATTCGTCCTTAATATGGCAGAATGACTACTGTGTTGGTCAGTTTTTCACTGCTGTGGCGAACACCTGACAGGAATAATGTAGCAGAGGGAAAGCGTACGTGGAGCTCATGGTTTCAGAATTCTCAGTCCATAGTCAGCTCCATAGTCAGCTGACTCTGTTGCTCTGGGTCTGGGGCTGGGGTGAGACAAAACATCATGGCTGAAGGGCATGGAAAGGAAAGCCACCCAGCTGGTGGCAGCTGGGAAGGAGATAGAGAGAGAGAGAAACAGAGAAGCCAGAGTCAAGATTCAAGATACATAATCCCCAAGGGCCCACCCCAATGACGTATTTCTTCCAGCTACCCTCCACCTACCTGTAATTACCACCAAATAGTCCATTCAAATTATCAACCCATCAAACAAATTAGACCACTGATGGGTTTACAGTTCTCAAAATCTAATCATTTTTCCTCTGAACATTCCTGACGAGTCCATTGGGGAACATCTCAGATCCAAACCCTAACAACCCATCTTAAAGAATATCTGTTACTGTATCTTTAAACAAATGCACGTGCATCCTAAACTAGATTTGCATCAATTTCAATCCATTAATGGTTTATGTACTTGCTTCAAACATAAGGACTTACTTCTTTAGGGTAGGTTAAAGACTCAACAAGCAAATTTATCTCTCATGTATTCTTTTCCAAGAAGTGACCATATTATCTCTACAGTTCACTTTGCAATTAATCATGTCGATATCTTCCTTTGTTGTTACACTGAGCTATCATTAATCTCCTAGACTGTAACATTTTATTTTTTGTTGGTCCTCCATGTCTTTAGTGTACTCCTTAAATTCATGGACCACACCTCATATATTTTTGTATCTCCCAGTGACTTTCATGATAGGCCTTTAAAAAATAATACTTATGATCCATTAAAAATTATAATTCTTTATTCTTAACTTTGTGGAATATGTGTCAGATAGCATCTTCACTTTTATAAAAACATCATGCATCATTTTAAAAACTGATTATTATTACAATATTTCATTGTCTATGTATGAATCTATAAAAAAGAAACCTAAGACTATTTATATTATAAAGTTTATTTTAAAAAATAACACTTTGAAAGAGGAAGACATAGGAATTACATCAATTAAGAGAGAAAATATTACAAGTCACTATGCATCAGACCTTTATCCTATTTTCTT
Source organism: Glaucomys volans (assembly GCA_020662805.1). Lineage (NCBI taxonomy): Eukaryota > Metazoa > Chordata > Mammalia > Rodentia > Sciuridae > Glaucomys > Glaucomys volans. The sequence continues at coordinate 534,389 of JAJEJO010004232.1, forward strand.
TAAAACAAAACCAAAAAGCTAACAAAAGAAGAAAATCCCAATAGTAAAACTCTACAATGTACTATAATAAAAACCCACTTTCAAAAATCTGTTTGAAATAAAAGAAGAAAGCAACTAAGATAAATTATTGCTAGAGTTAGGAAACAAAGTAAGCTGCTATTAAAGAAATATGTTCTATAAGAGTGAGGCCTTAGTAAGGCCACACAAAAATTGATAAGACCTTAGAAAAATTTTATTCTACCATGAGATATTCAGTCTTACACTGACACTTCCCTTACACTACTAGCTAGTACTCTATACCTGGTTCTGCGGGTTGGTAATGATGATGTTTCCTAGTCTACAGAACACAAGCATCAAGGGTAAAAATTGCCATGAAAATAGAAAGCTCAGAATCAATTATACCAATTAAAGGAAATAACCCATTTGCTAAGACTTTTAAAAATTGACCTACCTTCCTCCATTTTCCTTATCTGACCGTACTAACAAACGTTTGAAAGCACTGTATATTGGAAATTATAATATGAGTAAGCAAATAATTTACTAAACAGGTACTACAGTCTCTTCACCACCCCCATCAAATTTTTGCTAAGGATGCTTTTCATTAAGCCCAAGAATTTTAAGTATCTATCATGTCAAGGATTGAATGTTTTTAACTTTTTCCTTTATACATTTTCCAGTGCATTTTGCTATCAGTTTGGTGTTGAACATAGATTACATTTTTAATGAAATCACATTTGATTCATCAGTATTTGATACAGAAATAAGTGGATGTCACTTATTCTGAGAACTGAAAGCATATCTCTTAGTGACAATGATAAGAACTGGATAAGAAGCAGTCCAAGTCCAAAAAGTATGAATGCTAGGTAGTGAAGAGAACCCTGATGTGAATTTAACTCCGAAAGTATTTAGGTGATATTGCAGAGCTTACAAAGCAGTAGAAAATGATCTATTCCTAGACCAGGGAGAAAGCTAGTGAAATTTTAATAATTAAAGGAGGTTTTCTGGGGATTTGCAAAATTAGCACCACGAGGAACACAGAATCATTCCTTATGATGTTTCATAAATAATAACTTTTAAACAAGCCCATAAAGCTAATTATTGCTTCTTAGCACATTGATGTGGATGGAATCCTTTCAAAATAATGTTTTAAACCTGGAATTTATACTACTTTATAATTTGACCTATCATGTTTCTTTAGTCTATTTTATGATTTGGTGCAGCTCAGCTGCACATTGAAAAGAAGCATTCAGGTTCCCATTGTCATTTCATTCTGTAGAAATGAAATTAGAACAAAATTCAGATGCTGTGTTTCATGTGTCAAACATTTATTTCATATTTTTTTTGGGGGGGTGAGGGTTACTGGGGATTATTGAACTCAGGGGCACTTGATCACTGAGCCACATTCCTAGCCCTGTATTTGTATTTTATTTAGAGACAGACTCTCACTGAGTTGCTTAGTGCCTTGCTTTTGCTGACGCTGGTGTTGAACTCACAATCCTTCCTGCCTCAGCCTCCCTAGCCACTGGGATTACAGGTATGTGCCACCATGCCCAGGTCAAACACTTATTTCTATTCTATCAATCAACATGAATCTAGTGTCTTCTAATGTCATTGATATGATCTGATGCAACACAGAAGAAGACTGAAAGCAAAGGAGAGAAGCATATTTTTGCTTGCCAAGTCTACATTTTCTTACTGTAAGAACAACAGCTTGTGCTGAGAAATGGACCACATCACAGTAGTTTTGAGGCTAAACACTTTCATGCCACTAAGGACATCACTTAAAATAACCAACAAATTAGGCATAATGATTATAATTCACTGGCTGTAGAAAATAATAATACCATAAAATGTGTAGTAAGTGCCTGTTATGACTTAGATCAACACAAATTTATGTATTTCAATATGTAAAAGAGGTACCATATATTCTAAATTCCATATAGAATTTTACATATTTCAATATGTAAAATAGGTTTATATATTCTATGTTCCAGTGGGTATATAATTTTAAGTTTTCTAATAGGTACCTTAAAAGAAAGTAAACACAAAAAAGTAAACTAAAAAGAAGTAAAGCCTGCTATATATTAAATATTATCATTTCCATATGTCATCAACATTAAAAATTATTAATCAGCCAGGAGCAATGGTGAACTCCAGGGAGAAGAGCCATTGTGAGCTCTATTCTGATGCCCACAGTTCAACTTCAAAGATCCAGCTGAATGCACCCCCTGGAATCTTAGAACTTCTCCCCACATCCAATCCTATGACTGGGCCTGAGCATCTTGACATTTCTGAAAAGCAGATACCACAGAAAAAGCAGACCTTTGAGATAGCAGCTTTGAGATGAAATCAGCTCTCTTACTTCTTGGCTGTGTAGCCTGAAGAAAGTTTCATAACCTTTCTGAGCCTCAGCTTTTTTCAAGTTTAAAAAGGGATTTTTTTTTAAGTATACTTTTCAAAGGATGGTAGTATAGGTTAAATTATGCAACAAACTAATCAGTGTTCCCTGGAATGAGGTAGGCATTAGTATTATGATATTATTCTTTGGGGAAATTAATGCTTTCGGGTGACAAACTTGATGATGATGAATTTGAACCAAGACATTCTGCCTCCAAAGTCCATAAACTCTATAATAGCATAATTCTTTAGCTATATATTCATATGTACACATATATGAATGTATATTTGTATACAAGTGCATGTAACTACATATGGATTTTTTTTTGTCTAAATGCCTGAGTTAGTCTGAGAATTACAAAAAATAATAAAGAGATTTAAATTCAACCTTCATTCTTGGGCCTTTCATAAAACCTTTTAAAAGCTTTATGTTTCCGATTTATTTCAACCTGTTCTCTGCTTCATCAACTAGCAAAATGAGAGATATATTTAAAGTTTCTTTAATAACATTAATACATGCTTATTATAGAAAAAATAATTGTGCAGAGTTATTCAAAGAAACATACAAAGGTTCAACTTCTGGTTTCACTTCTGACATGGAAATAGCTTGGAAGTATGATTTCTATCCTTGCCAGAAAAACCTGGATAAACTGAAAATCAGTGGCCTTTCTCAGACCAATCAGAGGCCAAGATACCCAGGAAAACCACCACCTTGAAGTGCGGGAAAAGTGGAGATTCCAGATAGCTTCATCTGAAGTCTGCTGACCTAGGGCAGAAGGCCCCAGAACCAGAGATTGCAGTGACATTTCCATGGTGGTTTCTGCTGGAGTCTTGGTGGGACTGCTTGGACTAGCAGGAGAGAAGCTCCTGGAGGCTGTGGTCTTAGGGAGCCCTCTTCATGGGCTTTTATTTTTATTTTTTTTTTACTTTTTTTTTTTTTAAGAAAAGCATTTTTGTTACATTTAGATTTTTTTTTCTTTTTATTTAATTTTTTAATTCATTGAACACAAATGGAGTACAGCAATTGTTTTTCTGGTTGTACACAAAGTAGAGTCATCCCATCTGTGCATTCATACATGTACACAGGGCAATGATGTCTGTCACACATACTGTTATTATTCTTACTCCCCAGCCTCAACCCCACCCTTCCCTTCCCTCTATGCTCTCTATCCTTTCTCCATTCTTGCCATCATTCCTCCCCACATTATGCATCATCATTCACTTATCAGAGAGACCATTCGGCCTTTGGATTTTTGGGATTGGCTAATCTCACTTAGCATAATAGTCTCCAACATCATCCATTTACCTACAAATGCCATAATTTTATTCTTCTTTATGGCTGAGTAATATTCCATTGTGTATATATACCACAGTTTCTTTATCCATTCATCTATTAAAGGACATCTAGGATGGTTCCACAATCTAGCTATTGTGAATTGAGCAGCTATGAACACTGATGTGACTGCATCACTGTAGTAATCTGATTTTAAGTTTTTTGGGTATAGGCCAAGAAGTGGGATAGCTGGGTCAAATGGTGCATCCATTCCAAGTTCTCTAAGGAATCTCCACACCGCTTTCCAGAGTGGCTGCACCAACTTGCACTCCCACCAGCAATGTATGAGTGTACCCTTTTCCCCACATCCTCGCCAACACCTGTTGTTGACTGTAATCTTAATAAAAGACATTCTAATTGGGGTAAGATGAAATCTTAAGGTGGTTTTGATTTGCATTTCTCTTAAAATGAGAGATGTTGAACATTTTTTCATAAATCCATTGATTGCTTGTAGATCTTCCTCTGTAAAGTGTCTGTTCATTTCCTTGGCCCATTAATTGATTGGGTTATTAGTATTCTTGGTGTAAAGATTTTTGAGGACTTTGGAGATTCTGGAGATTAGTGCTCTATCTGAAGTGTGTGTGGCAAAGATTTTCTCCTACTCTGAAGACTCTCTCTTCACATTGCTGATTGTTTCCTTTGCGGAGAAAAAGCTTTTTAGTTTGACTCTATCCCAATCATTGATTCCTGCTTTTATTTCTTGCGCTTTGGGAGTCATGTTAAGGAAATCTGGTCCTAGGCCAACGTGATGAAGATTTGGACCTATTTTCTCTTCTATTATGTGCAGGGTCTCTGGTCTAATTTCTAGGTCCTTGATCCACTTTGAGTTGAATTTTGTACAGGGTGAGAGATATGGGTTTAGTTTCATTTTGCTGCATATGGATTTCCAATTTTTCCAGCACTATTTGTTGAAGAGGCTGTCTTTTCTCCATTGTATGTTTTTGGCTCCTTTGCCAAGTATGAGATACCTGTATTTATGTGGGTTTGTCTCTGTGTCCTCTATTCTGTACCATTGATCTACCTATCTATTTTGGTGCCAATACCATGCTGTTTTCGTTACTATTGCTCTGTAGTATAGTTAAAGGTCTGGTATTGTGATACCCCCTGCTTCGCTCTTCTTGCTAAGGATTGCTTTAGCTATTCTGGGTCTCTTATTCCTCCAAATGAATTTCATGATTGCTTGCTCTATTTCTATGAGGTCCGTCATTGGGTTTTAACTGGAATTGCTTTGAATTTGTATAGCACTTTTGGAAGTATGGACACTTTGACAATATTAATTCTGCCTATCCAAGAACATGGGAGATCTTTCCATCTTCTCAGATTCTCTTTAACTTCTTTCTTTAGTGTTCTGTAGTTCTCATTGTAGAGGTCTTTCACTTTTTTTGTTAGATTGATTCCCAAGTGTTTTATTTATATTTTTTTTTTGAGGTTATTGTGAATGGGGTAGTTTTCCTAATTTCTCTCTCAGAGGATGCATCACTTACAAATAAAAATGCATTAGATTTATGAGCATTAATTTTATATCCTGCTAATTTACTGAATTTATTTATGAGTTCCAGAAGCTTTCTGGTGGAATTCTTAGGGTCTTCTAAATAGAGAATCAAGTCATCAGCAAATAGGGATAGTTTGAGCTCTTCTTTTCCTATTTGTATTCCTCTAATTTCTTTGGTCTGTCTAATTGCTCTGGCTAGAGTTTCAAGAACAATGTTGAATAGTAGTGGTGAAAGAGGGCATCCCTGCCTTGTTCCAGTTCTCAGGGGGAATGCTTTCAATTTTTCTCCATTTAGAATGATGTTAGCTGTGGGCTTAGCATAGATAGCCTTTACAATGTTAAGGAATGTCCCCACTATCCCTATTTTTTCTAGTGTTTTGAACATGAAGGGGTGCTGTATTTTATCAAATGCTTTCTCTGCATCTATTGAAATAATCATGTGGTTCTTGACTTTAAGTCTGTTGATGTGGTGAATTACATTTATTGATTTCTGGATGTTGCACCAACCTTTCATCTCTGGAATGAAACCCACTTGATCATGGTGCACTATATTTTTAATATGCTTTTGTATGCGATTCGCTAAAATTTTGTTAAGAATTATTGCATCTATGTTTATTAGGGATATTGGTCTGGAATTTTCTTTCCTTGATGTGTCCTTCTCTGGTTTTGGTATCAGGGTGATATTAGCTTCATAGAATGAGTTTGGAAGGGTTCCCTCCTCCTCTATTTCATGAAATACTTTGAGGAGTATTGGAATGAGCTCTTCTTTGAAGGTCTTGTAGAACTCGGCTGTGAATCCATGGGTCCTGGACTTTTCTTTGTTGGTAGGCTTTTGATGACTTCTTCTGTTTCATTGCTTGAAATTGATCTATTTAAGTTGTGTATGTCCTCCAGATTCAGTTTGGGTGGCTCATATGCCTCTAGGAACCTGTTGTTGTCTTCCAGGTTTTCTATTTTGTTGGAGTATAAATTTTCAAAGTAACTTCTTATTATGTTTTGTATTTCAATTGTGTCTGTTATAATATTTCCATTTCCATCACGAATTTTAGTAATTTGGAGTTTCTCTCTCCTTCTCTTCGTTAGCGTGGCTAAGGGTTTATCAATTTTGTTTATTTTTTCAAAGAACCAACTTTTTGTTTTGTCAATTGTTTCTTTTGTTTCAATTTCATTGATTTCAGCTCTGATTTTGATTATTTCCTGTCTTCTACTACTTTTGGTGATGATCTGGTTCCTCTTTTTCTAGGGCTTTGAGCTGTAATGTGAGGTCATTGATTTGTTGACTTTTCATTCTTTTATTAAATGCACTCCATGCAATGAATTTTCCTCTTAGCACTGCTTTCATAGTATCCCAGAGATTTTGATATGTTGTATCTTTGTTCTCGTTGACCTCTAAGAATCTTTTAATTTCCCCCCTAATGTCTTCTGTTATCCATGCATCATTCAATAGCATATTATTTAATCTTCAGGTCTTGGAATAGTTTCTGTTTTTAACTTTATCATTGATATCTAATTTCATTCCATTATGATCTGATAGTATACAAGGTAGTTTCTCTATGTTTTTGTATTTGCTAAGAGTAGCTTTGTGGCATAACATATGGTCTATTTTAGAGAAGGAGCCATGAGCTGCTGAGAAGAAAGTGTATTTGCTTTTTGATAGATGGAATATTCTATATATGTCTGTTAAGTCCAAATTAGCGATTGTGTCATTGAGTCCTATGGTTTCTTTGTTCAATTTTTGCTTGGAAGATCTGTCCAATGGTGAGAGAGTAGTGTTAAAGTCCCCCAGTATTATTGTGTTTTGGTCTGTTTGATTCCTGAAATTGAGAAGGATCTGATTGACATACATGGATGCTCCATTGATGATGCATAAATATTCATGATTGTTATGTCTTGCTGATTCATGCTTCCTTTAAGCAATATGAAATGTCCTTCATTATCCCTTCTGACTAACTTTGGCTTGAAGTCTGCTTTATCTGAAATGAAGATGGAAACTCCTGCTTTTTTACTCAGTCCATGTTCATGGTATGTTTTTTCCCAAGCTTTCACATTTAGTCTGTGGGCATGTTTTTCTATGAGATGAGTCTCTTGAAGGCAGCATATTGTTGGGTCTTTCTTTTTAATCCAATCTGCCAGTCTATGTCTTTTGATTGATGAGTTTAGGCCATTTACATTCAGGGTTTTTATTGAGATATGACTTGTATTTCCTGCCATTTTAGCTTTTTTGGGGTTTTTAGCTTAACTTTGTTTCTCCTTTGATGGACTCTTTCTTTAGGGTAATTCCTCCCCATGTTGACTGAGATTGTTGTTTTTCGTTCCTTCCTCTTCGAATATTTTGTTGAGAATGTTCTGTAGGGCAGGCTTTCTCTTTGTGAATTCTTTAAGCTTTTGTTTATCATGGAAGAATTTTATTTCGTCTTCAAATCTGAAGGTAAGTTTTGTTGGGTAAAAGATTCTTGGTTGGCATCTGTTTTCTTTCAGAGCTTGAAATATGTTGTTCCAGGCCCTTCTTGCTTTTAGGGTCTGGGCTGAGAAATCTGCTGATATCCATATTGATTTCCCCCGTAGGTAATCTGATGCTTTTCTCTCCCAGCCTTTAAAATTCTATCTTTGTTTTGTATGTTAGGTATTTTCATTACAATGTGCCTTGGTGTGGATTTGTTGAAATTCTGTGTGTTTGGTGTCCTATAAGCCTCTTGTAATTGATTTTCCATCTCATTCATCATCTTTGGGAAATTTTCTGATATTCTTTCATTGAACAGATTATTCATACACTTGGTTTGTATCTCTGTGCCTTCCTCAATCCCAATAACTCTTAAATTTGGTCTTTTCATGATGTCCCATATTTCTTGGAGGTTTCGTTCATGATTCCTAACCATCTTCTCTGTTTGTTCAACTTTGTTTTCAAGATTAAATATTTTGTCTTCGTTGTCTGAGGTTCTGTCTTCCAAGTGATCTATTCTGTTAATTATGCTTTCTATTGAGTTTTTAACTTGGTTGATTGTTTCCTTCATTTCCTTGTTTCCTTCAAGGATTTCTGTTTGTTTTTTTCTCAGAACTTCTATCTCTTTATTGAAATGATTTTTTGCTTCCTGCAATTGCTCTATTAGGTGATTATTCATAGCTTGAATCTGCTCTCTCGTCACATCATTCTCTTCTCGGATCATTTTAATTATGAACATTCTGAACTCCCTTTCTGTCATTCCTTCTACCATGCTGTCTTTGGGTTCTCTTGATATATCATCTAGGTTTGTTTGGGACACTTTCTTCCCGTGTTTTCTCATGTTGCTCGTGCATCTTCCCCTCTAGTAGTGCAAATCAGAGGGATTGTGATTTCTCTCTAAAAACTTAAAGTGTCCCTGCAGATTTCTAGTAACTCACCTGATGTTTGAGAGGTGCTTGATCAAGCGGTGACCCAAGAAAGTTGCTGTCCCACTACCTCCATGTTGGGAATGATCAATGCTTCTGGGCAGAGGCAGCCTGGTGTTGATAGACAATAAGATACAGCAAGGTGGTAGACCCTGGGCCAAGGTGTGGACCTGGGCACTAGACCAAGTTGGGGTGGGGGCACAGAACTGTGCTCAGTGTTGGAGACACTGGGCTTGAGAGCCCAGGCAGGCCTGAGCTCCTCACTGGGGGCTCAGTCGGTGGCAGGTGGTCACTCTCTGCCAGGGAAGCTGTAAAATAGTGCCAAAGGGCCTAAACTCCCTGGTGGAGCTGGTGACTCCCTCCACTCCAGGCCAGATCTCTTTGCTGTCGGAAGACTGGAGCCCTTCATGGGCTTTTATCCCAGGTTCTGTCAGCTTCTCACAGTACAGATCAAGGAGAATCCTGTCATTCTGTGAGTCTGACAGAGGAAAGGGAAATCTACCACGTAAAATAGGCCCAGAAACTTCTCCATAATGAAGATCTACTCTCCAGGTTGAAGGACTTTGCCACAATCTTATGCCATCCTGAGAAAGGGCAAACCTCCATTCCACTGCCTTCTAGCTTTCTGTCTCATGTAAGGGCAAAATCAAAATAGGTGACAATGTCCAGGTTTTCAAGGAAAGAAAGTGTGGTAACTCCTCAGCCAGAGAAGAGTGAAGGGGTCAGGGAAAGGAAGAGGAGAAACACTTTAGAAGGTCACAGCCCACTAAGATTAAAACTGAACCGGAAGATAGAACACTCCCACCTTCTGACACCCTATACCATTGCACCAACAGGTTCTAATACAGTAACAACGGGTTTTAGTTCCAAGAACTGCATAACCTAGACTGTCCTGTAGGAAGAATGCTTAGCGAAGGGCAGAGTCAGGAGCAGAGACAAAAATGACACTGAAGAATTTCGAAGTCTCTGTCACCTACCGAAAATATCAAACAGCTCAGCTCCTAGCCCAATTAACATAAAGACACACACTCAGGGCTGCTGTAGTTCAATTCCTATAATCCAATACAACTTGTGTGTCTTTCAACAAAAGAATCAGAAGACATTGCAAAAGGCAAACAAACAAAACACCAGAGACACAGATACCTTACAGATGTTGGAATTAACAGACAAGGAATTTAAAATAACTATGATTAATAAGTTAAGGTGTTTCGTGGAAAAAATGACACAAATTCCACAACAGATGGGTAATGTAGGCAGAGAGCTATAAACTCAAAGAATCAAAAGGAATGCAAAGAATCAAAGACTCAGTGATAGAAATGAATGCTGTTAGTAGGCTCATCAGTAGATTCCACACAGCAAAACAAATACTCATTGAGTTTGAAGAAAGGTCAAGAAAAACATTTCATTCACATACAATATGATTGGTTATATATAAAATAATCAACAAAGAAGAATCAACAAAACTTCTGGAGCCACTGAGCAATTATAAGCAAGGCTGCAGGCTTCAAGGATAAAAGTCAATTGCTTTTCCTACATACCAGCAACTGACAATTAGACTTGGAAATAAAAATACAATGCCATTTACATTAGCACCAAAGAAAAAGAAATACTTAAAATATAAATGTAAGAAAATGTGCACAGATCTACACAAGGAAAAATTTAAAACTCTATCGAAATAAATCAAATTGTACCTGCATAGGTGAATGGAAATTTCATGTTTTGGGACTGAAATATTTAATATTTATAAGGTTTTTAAGATCCAGAAATCATATTCCCATATTCCCATATTCCCATATTTGTCCAATCAATTTGAACACATATCTACCCAAAGAAAGCACATGAATGTCCATTGCACTTTATTCATGATCACTACAAACTTCAAATAATTAGGATGCTTTTCAATAGGTAAAAGAATAAATGAACTACAATATATCCTATATCGGAATACTGCCCAGTTAAAAAATAATGAGCGAGGAAAATAACTGATGACTCCTGAATGCACATTGCTAAAAAGCACTATGAAAGGGCAAAATACTATATGATTCCAGTTATACAACATCCTAGGAATAGCAAAACAATAGATATGACAAGTAAATCAATGGTGGCTGGGAGTTCAGGGGAGGTGGATATAGCACCGGGGATTTATTCTAAGATAGAAAACTATTCTTATGATGTAGTAATAGTGGATATAGGACACAATAGATTTTTCAAAGCCATAGAACTTATGAATATATATATGTACATATGTAAATATAAATATTCATTTTTATATTTTATTTACTTATTTATTTTGGTTTCTAATCTGACACCTTAATTCCTGATTTACTTGGCTCTCCTCATACCACATCCCCTATTCACAGTATTTAAAACTACCACTCTATAATAAATAAGCTATTCAACTAAATGAAGATCAGTGAAATGTAATCTTGCTGGAGAAATTTCATCCATAGAAAAATGACTTTAAATAGAAATATTTAAGTGCAAAAATGTCTAGTAGCCAAGTGTGGTGACGCACATCTATAATCCCAGTGACTTGGAAGGCTGAGACAAGAGAAGTTCAAGATCAACCTTAGAAACTTAGCAAGGCAAGTAAATTAGTGAGATCCTGTTTTAAAATAGAAATAAAGAGGGCTGGGGATATAGCTCAGTGGTTAAGCACCCCTGAGTTCAATACCAAAAAATAAAAATAAAAAACACAAAGTCTGACTAAACCTAGCCACAGAAACTGACAAAATTGTCTCCTTATGCATACCTACAGTAACTTTTCCCTGTCAACAGGCTAGAAATCAAGAAATCAAAATTGGAGTCAAGAACACTTAAAAGGGCCAAAGTCATTAAGCATGGAGAGACTAGGAAACTCAACCCTGAGATTCTAACTGACAGCTGTCATCTGTCTTTTCACAAGGATTAGGAGAAATACAAGGGACCTGTGTATTTTGTGACTGTGTGAATACTGCCTTTTTCATCATTGTTTATGTCAGAAGTTGTAAGGACAGAGACTAGTCTTCATTTCAGAATATCTTAGATTGTACCAGTTTTCGCTGAGAATGGATAGAATAAAGAAAGCAATAATAAATAAACTATTATATTTCTGGGTGGTAGAGTGGTTCCAGCTGTTGGTCTAATTCTATGAAGAAAACTGCTTTCAGCAAACTCATGCTAAATTGCTCAACTAGCTTGAATGATTGAGATTTTATTTGAGAGCTTACCAAATGTGGTTCATAACAATTAGGTCAGAAGTATAACAAAGTAAGTGAGAAGATAGATGATTTCTTTAAAGAATTTACATTGAAAAGGACAGAAAAAGGATGTTTATCAAATTTTAATTTAATATTAACTAAAGTTATTTCTCAAATGCTAAATTTGATTGGAAAACCTTATTCATAGCAATTTATTTCCATTAACTCTTTGCGGAACATATATATCATAGAATGTTTAATTCATTCATTTTTTTTCTATTTATAGAGGAACCACCACTCTTGAGGATTACAATATATCAACATTAATAGAATTGATGATGTCCTTAGATTTATGAAATCAGGTTGATTCCTTTACATCAATCAGACCAACTTTCATTAAATAGCTGAGTCCTACATCACACCCTGGAAGAAAATAGATTAGAATTTTGCCACAACTACAGAATCGGAGAATATGAGCAGTAAGTTGAAAGATTTTAAAGCAACAGGGGTATAAGAAATAGTACAATCCGCTCATTTTATTTTACAAATGAAGATACTGAGTGCCAACATGTAGAACCAAATTACACCACTTGATATAGGTAATTATAAAAAGCTAGTCCTATAATGTGGGTCCCCTTCACTAACTAGTCACACCCCAGCATGCTTCTCTTCACAAAGGTCTCTCCACAGAAGCCCAGTTCAACCTGTAGAATACAACAATCAGCTTTTCTTAAAGTCTGGTTTGTAGAACGGAGTTTCAGAATCAACCAGGTGTTTGTTAAAATGCAAATCCCTTGGCCAAAGTCCAGACCTCCTAAGTCAGAACCTGGGGAGTTGTGCTTTTTAAAAGCCACCCCACTGATTCTTCTGCATTCTGTTTGTGAATAATTGCATTAAATTAGTGTTTACACATTTTGTTTGATTATAACTCACCAGAGGGCTTATCAAAAATACAAGATTCCCAGACTGCATAAAACTACACAAGCATATATGTGCACATGCACACACATACACATACACACAAATGAATGTAGGTTTTTAAATGGTGAAAACAGAATATCGTCTATAGCCTAGTGAACAGTATCGTACCAATGCCAATTTTCTGGTTTTAATATTGTTCTACAATGTTCTAGCTATGTTAAGTGTCACAATTGGGAGAAACCAGATGAAAAGTACACAAAAATATTTGTATAAATGCCCAGGCCCTCACTGAGAGATTCTGATTCAGCAAATCAAGAACAAACATAGAAAACATATGCTTGTTTCTATGGGTATATGGATGTGTTAAGAGTTTTTTTGTCTTCTGTTTTTGTTTTATTTTTGGCTGTGACAAGAATAACTTAGAGGAAAAAAGGTTTAGTTTGGACTCATGGTTTCAAAGATTCAGTCCATAGGTACCTGATTCCATTGTTTTGTACCTAAAGTGGGGCAGAACATCATGGCAGAAGGGCATGCTGGAGGAAGCAGGTAAAAAGCCAAAGGCAAGATATAATCCCCAAGAGCATGCTCCCTGTGACCTTCTTCCTCTAGTCACACCTTATTTGCCTACAGTTACCACTACTTCCTCCATTATACCCCATCTGCTTATGGTTACCACCAAAGTAGTCCATTCAGATTATCAGTCCATCAAATGAATTAAGCTACCGCTTAGGTTACAACTCTAATAATCCAATCTTTTCACCTCCAAACACTGCTACATTGCCTAACACAGAAGCTCTGTAGAGGACACTTTTAAAACTAAACCATAACAAGGTGTTTAATGTGTGTTTGTGTATGCTTATATGTGTATATTTGTTTGTGTGTGCAAGTGTGTTTATGTGTTTAAAATAACCCCAGTAATTCTTCATACCATATCAGAACTTAGTTTCACTGCCCAACATATACCAGCTCTCTGGTATCTCCCATGAGACTCTTTTAAAGCAAATGTTTACCAATTTTACAATATGGGGCTTTGTTTAAAATTCTGCCTGAAACTTTTTAAGTACTTGCAGATAAAAAGGATGTGGAGCAATGGCTTGTGATCCACAAAGATAACTTCAGCTCATGACATGGGTTGATGGATACATGGAGAAAAAGTTGGGAAAGTAGGCTGTCATGCTACTCAAAAAGAGTAAAAACTAACACAGAACCTCTTAATATGAAGTAGTATAAACAAAAATTACAGAATGTATCTCCTCTGTTCAAATACTTTGAAATAAAATTACATGTGCAGGAAGTCCAAATAGAACAACTCAAAAATCATAATGAGCTCCACACAATTTATTAAAAGTACAAAGGCATAATGATGAGCTAATACCAGCACTTGATGCTATCTAGGTACATTTTGGAGAAGGGGGTTACTGGGGATTTAACCCAGGGATGCTTTGCCATTGAATCAGGTCCCTGGTCTTTTTTACTTCTTTTATTTTGAGACAGGGACTCATTAAATGCTTAGGGTTTTGCTAAGTTGCTGAGACTGGCCTCAAATTTGTGATTCTCCTGCCTCAGCCTCCCAAGTAGCTAGGATTATAAGTGTGTGCCATGATGCCCAGGTTCTAAGTACATTTTAAAATTAAGCAATCAGATAATGAGGTAATAGTGAGCATTTTTATCATTTGACAAATTAATGTCTAGGATACATGAAAATCCATGAGACCAGACTAAAATAAAATTAATAGAAAGATTAAAGAAATTAGAGTTTCTATGGGAGATTACCTACTCCTGTTGTATTTTTCCTTCATCCCTGAAAGAACGAAGGGAGACTTGCTGCCAAGAGAGGTTCCGTTTATTAGAAAAGTTTTGGTGCCTTATATACAGTTTTGGAAGGGAACTAACTATGCTATCTGCATATTGACAGCCAAGCATTTCCCTATAGGTCACATAGGGCCCAGGGTGGGGGGTGTTGCTACCTGGTTGGGTGGCTAAGTGCACTGGCAGGAAGCAGATTCTGAGGAAGAGAAGCCTGCAAGGGGCCATCTTAAGGAGAAGGGGGAAGGGGCATGGGAAAAATGGAAAGGGAAATAATAATGAGGTAAATGGAGCCAACAATCCCAAGTATAACCTACTTTTAATTGCAAACTCCATTCCCAAATTACAGAACATTTTGGCTATGTGGATTATTAGGTGATGAACTAAAAAAAAAAAAAAAAATACAACTGCTAAGTCCAGTCAGCCTCCACTGCAGAAATCCAAGGGCAATGCAGTTCAAATCGGAATCAGCACTTTTAAATTCTTCAGCTTATTATTTCAAACTGCTGTTTAGTAGTTGAGTAAGAGATATAATTTCCCAAGACCATTGCTGCTGCTGAAAGCAGCAGCGACAGCAAGAGGGACAGCATTTGTGACCATCCCAGGGAACAGCTGCTGCAGCTGCTATTCAAGAAACAAGAACCACCAGCACATACAGCTGAGAAGACCCCAGATCGTCCCTGACACCTGTCAGGTGCACCTATGCATAGAACTTTGTTATTTTCATTTGTATTGAATGAGAATGTTGACACTTCTTCTCATTGACATGTTTGGGTCCAGAGCTTCCAGGGTTATGAAATAAAGATTGTATTTTTCCATGGGCAGCCTCTGTGCCACTCACAAAATGTAAAAACTTACCAAAGTCTTTACTGCTCCTTACTCATTGTCTCATACAAAAGATTCTCCCTCTAGAAGCACTACTTTGAATAAGCATGGAAGGTACATCTGTAACTCTCAAGTGACATGACACAATAGACAATATTTCCATCCATTACCTCTTTATTTCTCTATAAACTTCTTGAGGGTAACTCTTTCATCTTTTTCTACATCATAATGCCTAGAATAAGTCAGATGAATTAATATTAGTTGAATATATTTCCACTTGTTTTTGGACTCTGATAGCAATTCTAGTACCAATATCAGAACTATCACTATCTACTAATAATACCATATACAGTATGTTCTTATTTTTCTTAGGTATTTGTTGGTAACTACTTTAGCTTTTCAATCTTACCTATTACATATTACATTTATACATGGTTATGTGTATATACATCTTCACATATGTGTGTATGTATATTTACATAATATATTGTAGACATGATATGCCATCTACCCCTTTAAATATTTATTCTCTTTTAACCAGTTTCTGGTACTCCCTGGTACTACATACAGCATATACAAGGGAATAATAAGTATTATTCTCAATTGAATAATTAATTTACATGACAAAAACAAAACCAAAGGAAGATTAAAGTTTTTATTTACTAGGAATTCTGGCAGGTTTGAATTTTTATACATAGTAATTCTCCACCTACACTTTTGGTTATCCATGGTAAAAGTAGCATGAAAATATTAACGGAAAATTACAGAAATAACATTTCCCAAGTTTTGAATTGCATTCAGTTCTGAGCAGTGTGATGAAATCTTATGTTATCCTACTCCATGTCAACCTGAATATTCCTTAGCCCAAGTGTATCCATGCTGTATATGCTACCTTCCCATTAGACACTTAGTAGTTGTCTCAGTTATCAGATCAATTGTCAAGATATTAATAATCAGATAGATTGTCACATTGCTTATGTTCAAGTAACCCTTAAATGATATCCTAATGTTATGCCATGATGCCTATTATTTATCTCACTTCATCCCATCATCTCATTCTCTTACATCATCAAAAAAGAAGAATATGTAGAGAAAAATGAGATATTTTGATAACCTTCCCATGAATTTTATTATAGTATGTTATGAATTGTTTTATTATTAGTTATTGTAGTTAATCTCTTACTGTGCCTAATTTATAAATTAAGCTTTATCATTAGTATATTTAATAGGAAGAGATATAATATATGTAGGGTTCAGACCTATCTGCAGTTTCAGATATCTACTGGGGGTCTTGGAATATATTCCTTGCAGATAAAGGAGAACTATTATATTTTCCAAAAAAGAAGAAAATGAGCAACATTTTTTTTTTGTGATTAACTTCTATTAATTGTGATCAATGCATTCAGGTAATGACATTAAAAGTTCTTATATATATGAATAATAAACCATCATTCTCATACTTATTTTTCATGCAAACCACTTCACACTCTTTTCAGATGCCTTTCCTGATTCAAAGAAAACAAATTTTATTATTGATATAATTTTATATAAAACTATATTGCTGATTATGTTGCATTATGTTTTAATTTCTAATAATTTGTCAATGAAAGTAACTATCTCCTTTAAGCAATCAAATTCCTTTAATTTTATTACCTTTGGCATTCATGTCTGCCAGTTTCCGTAGTTAAGCTTGCCAATGAGATATTGTAAAATATTTCATCTGCATATGAATTCAATTTCAGATTGACTTCTTAGGTTAAGATTTCGTTGAATATAGCATTCCTGGTAATCTAATGTGATGATCCAATGGATAGAAGAGTAAATGCCCAATTTGGTTTCCATATCAAATTTCAATTCTGCTTTCATCTATATTCTCACTCATTAACTCATTCTTTCATTATTACTGAGCATTTATTTTGTACACAGCATTGTACCTTCTGTATACTGTAAGCTATTCAAATATTAAGAAGATAGACTCATTGTCCTTACAGCATTCACAGTTTGCAAATAAGGACCCATGCATAGCTATAGTATAACATATACACACTAATTGCTGTATATCATTGACAGTCTTCATGTTAGTAACTGGGAGAGTCAAGACTCAAAACCAGGAAATCTGCCTAGAATCATCAGGCTTAGCCACTTTCCTATACTGAGGGTGGTAATGACTTAACATTTGAAGTACCTGAGAGATTGATGATGTCATTAAAAGAAATAAGGAAACCACAAAAGAATAAAAATAATTTAGAAATTAAAAAATGTTTTTCAATTTGAATGTACAGTATTTATTTTAGTCAGATAACAAGTTAGACATGCATTGTAGGCATTTTAGGACTATACAACACAGAAGTTCAAATTAGAGGTAAAATCTCCAAAATACTACCCAATCCACTGGCAAGATTTGCCAAGACTGCCAAATAATTTCAGCATCACCTAGAAAGGTGCATCCTGCTCCAGCTGCCTTTTTGTAAAGTTAAAAAAAAGAAAAATACAATTGATAGTAAGGGCTGACTAAATTATCAATTAAGAAATGACTTAATTGGAAAAGTGATTTTATCAAATACAATCCTTCGCTGTGTTTGCTTAGTGAAAAAAACATCAGCAACTCTTATGAAAGTGCTAGGATCCCACAGCTACATGATTGCAAGTTTTCATTTACCAGTGTAATAAGTAATTAAAATGAGTTAAATTTCTCTGAAAATTATAGTCAATAAGCAAAAAATGAAAGGGTGATTATCAAGATTCCAGACTACACCAATCCCCAGTTATATTGCTAACGTGCACTGTGCATTTCATGATTTTTCATATTTCTGACTTAACCAATAAAGTTTCTTCTAGAGAATGATTAGTCTACTTGGAGCTTTTGATGTGCAGAAGTACAGCTTAGGGAAGCCTCAAAAGTGCAGTGTGACAAAGCTTAAAAAGAGTCTTACTTGGCACCATTAGAATCATTCTCTCTAGTTTCCCCAAGGACAACTAAAATGGTCAAAAATTGTTTAAATAGAAAGAAATGATGAAACCAGCATTTTGAAGAGGGAAACAAAAAAGGAGGAGAGGGGTTAACCTGTCTAAAAGGATATCAAGTCAAACTGGATTTTGAGGTTATATTTTCTGGAAAATTTGCATTGAAAAAAAAAATTTGTAGAAATTGTGGAAGAACTCAAAGTCTACAATTGCTTTAAGGAAATAAGATAATAAATATTTCCACACTATAGATGGCAGGTGGGAAGCACATATAATTAGATGATGTCAGTGTGAATTTGAGTTTAAGCCTTCTCTTCACTAACTGGGTCAGTTTAGATTGGTCGGGTCACCTCCACCCTGTCTCAGTTTTGTCATATGTAAAGTGGGGACAGTGGAATAGGTGGTCATAAAGTCCTCTCTGAATTCTGTTTAATATTCCATTACAAATATAAGTCATGAAGGAATATTGTATTCATTTCTTGATAGACAAAGGAAGAGAAATCACATTGAGAAATTTTCCATTTTGTTGAATAAAGCTCAAAAGTTTGAAGAAATCCACTGCATTTGATTTTTCCTCCCTTGAGAAACAATGAAACTTTCGTACTCTTCAGGCTTCTTTTCCCATGTAATGCAATGTGGAATCTGCAAAGGAATAGTCAGCCATCTCCAAAGCACTGAAAGTTGACAAAGATTCTCTCCTTGACCAAACTCTGGCTGGATTCTTCTGAGTCTTCTTCTCCACTAGGCCTCAACCTTGGCCTATAAAGACTTGACCAAACACTAACAAGGTTTCTAATAACCCGAGGTTGCATCTCTAGGATGGCCCTATCTTCCTTTAAAGTGCCTGCCTGAGAAAACTCAAGACTGCCAAAAGAATTTACTCCTTGTTCTAGCAACACCTGAAAAGAGCATCTCTGTCTCCCAATGTCTGTGGGAAGGTTGGAGCCTAACATCGACATGGTAGCAAAATCAGATGGATTCCACATAGATAAATCCCCTCTTCCCCTTTTTGTAACTGGTTTTAACTTCTCTGACTATTGATCCTCTGCCCTTCACTACTGCCTGATTCTCTTTTTTAATCATCCACTCCCCTGTGTACAAACCAAAGTTCAGTTCAGCTCATGCTAGCGCCTCTTCCCAGTTGCAGTAAGCCATTACTAATTAAAATCTCTTCTTACCACTTTTACTAGAGTCTGCCTTGATTTATCCTTGACAGAACTTGAGCGATGACATCATTCAGGCTTTTACAGCACTCAGTATAATTATAGGAATCATTTCTACTTCTTTGAGGACAAACCATTTTTCACAAACATCATAGTAGAGTCCCAACTGGCAATCAGAGAAATGCACAGGACTTGGAGACACACTTCATTTCCATTATTTTCCTTTATAAATCATTCTAAGTGCTTTGGAGGGCAATAGCCATTGTTTCACCAAATGTAAGAAACATGTCAAAATGGCTTCCTTCTGATGCTGCTTTACCATGTGACAAAATGGGAATCATAGAGGAAAACTAAACCAGTACTACCAAAGGGACCTCTGGTGATACAGGGGTAAACAGTGTTGGCTAGATAAGGTCAAACTCCAATGGCTGTCAATATAAAAGCTAATGAACCTGAGTGGAATTTCCATTAGAATAAGAAGGTGAAACCAATAACATGTCTTGGTCACTTGCCATGAACCTAGCATGGTCTTAGAAAGTTTACATATATTTTCTCATTAATCTTTTAACAACCCTAAAGATAAAACTAACACTAATTCTACTTTGGAGTTTCTTTAAAAAGAAAAAAAAAATTAAAAACCTGAAGCAGAGATCTTGAGTAATTGGCAAAACTTCATACACTGTTAAATAGCAATGAAGGTCATGAATTCGAGTCTAGGGCATCTAACTCTGTGCTCAACATGTCCAGCTACTGTGATTCAGCATAAAATGTTTGTCTTCTTTTCTGCTTTTTTTTTAAATCCTCCTATATTCTTCAAGCAATTGTAGACTTACTTCCTCTACCTTTTTCACAAAGTTCTTTTCAATATAGATTTTCTTGCTAGATATTGCACCCTCAAATGCCCAGCAGTGCAGTCTGAGATCCTTTCAAACAGGTCAATATTTTTTTTTCTTCATGCTGATTTCTTACTTTCCCCCCATTTTAAATGATTAATGTTCATTTTGGTTTCCATTGGGGAACCCAGAGAAGATAATTTGTCTGATTCTAGTAAGTAGGGAGAGTCATTAGGGGAAGATGCAGGGGACAGAGATAGAGAGATAAGGAAAACTAGGATGAAGAGGAATGGGCAGGGCAAAGAGAAGGGGGACAGTTTCCAGGCCAGCCTCCAGCACAGACTTTGGTGGTGCAATGTGGCAGTTAACACTGGAATCCTAAAAGAGCGGTGGCCAAGGCCTTCCCCATTGCCCTGGTCCCTTCCCACTATCTACTGATCTCCCTTCAATTTTCATGGCATTCCCCTAATTTTCCTTTTTCCTCTGTAGCTTCTACATATGAGGGAAAACATACAACTTGACTTTTGAGCCTGGCTTAATAAATATGTATAATTACTATTTGTTAATCAAAATACTATTTTAAATGTTTAAGAAAATGGAAATGATAACTGTACTGGTTTGATCACTATATATTATACAAATGTATCCAATTACCAACTATACCTCATAAATATATACAACCACAATAATAATTAATAAAAAAGACCATCAAACAAAACATCTTGCACCATAATCTGAAGTTATTACAATGATTTGTATGTAATTGTTAATTATTATTTACTATACAATATGTTCATAGAAAAGTGCATTATATTAATCGAATATTGCATTTTAGGTTTGTTAAGGGAACTCTATGTTCATATAGGGATTAAGGCAAAAATTCAGAAAGTTTCTTGTGAAACTATGACAGCAGTAAGGGTAAAACAGAAAAGGCAGGGCACAAGCCAATTCTAGCACATTTTCCTTAACAGATATCCTGGGAGGTGTAGGATGGAAAATAAGTTTAAGATGCAATTTATCCTCAGCTGAGGACCTGAAATCTTGTGGAAACATGTATTGTTATAGTTGCTGAATGTGGACATTAAATACTATAAATGAGGACATATAGTTACTTCAATTTTAGTTTTTGCACCATGAATACATTAACCTCTGCAGTGCCCCTTTAACTTGCTTATTTGGCAACAGTTTTACTTGCAATTCCATTCACATCAGTACAGGACCTGCCCAGATATTTCTTAAAGCTCCTAAAATGTATTATAGCCTAAGGATATGCCAAGATGGGCTTCTTTATTGGGGACAAATATACTAGCTTCTCTATCAGATCCTATTCATTTTGATTGCTACATTGAGTTCCATTGGCAAAAAATGGGTTAAAATGATTTTTTTTTCTGCTGAGCCAATTTTTCATCATATGTTCAGCAGTGCAGCAAAAGTTAATTCATTCTAAAGCACATGGATTTCCAACAACATTGTCAATATTATAATGTTCCTTTGCAGCTCTGGCCCAGCCAGTTTATTAGATGAAGGGAAAATACAGATGGGCTGACAAGCAGGGCTGCATTTTGTTGTAGTGGAAAAAAACTATCAGAAAGAGTCCTTCTGAATAATTTTCTTTATTCTGACATATAGGCTTCTGCTAAACTTCAGAAGTTAGTGCTTTGCTTTGCTTTTTTTTTTCCCCACTCCCTATTAGCTGTGTTGTTTATAGATCTTTAAAATAGGAAATATCATTTTTCTCCCTCAAAATGGGCAAAAAGAAAGCCTATCAACTATTCTGTTAAACCTTAATGACAAAAAAAGAGTTCAATATGATTTCTTTAGTAAATGCCCTCCCCCAATATGCTATGTGCAAGGCAGAGAATATGTCTACTGTTTCCTACAATGGGAAATGAATCCGCCTGATAATCCCTAAACGACTGATAGAAAAATACCAAAAGGGTTCTATTGTAATCTAGAATGTCTGCATTAAAACAAGATCAGACAGTATTCCCAGAGGAGGAGCACAATTTGCCATGTGTGGGCTGTTGGGGAACTTGTAGTAGCATGGCTGCCATCTTTGTTGCCTCCAGTTGGCAGTGGGAGATAATTCCCTGGAACTTGTGTGGAGGAAGGGAGTCAAAATCAGTTCACCCACATAAATTTCCAGAAACTTCCAGCTTAGCAGCATAATTATTTTTTTATAGGGAATACCTTCTCAATGCAGGCCCTTGCCCCTTTTACTCCACATGGCATAAGGTAATAGTGACTCAATATCAAATATTTTGTCTGCTCATTTTATTTCACATTGTATTGTTGCTCTATTCAATCTCTTTTCCAGATGGGATCCCAATGATATGGCAAGTTGATGCTCTTTCTGTCTTAAAATTAGGCTAGATATCAAAGCCATTTAAATGGGAAATTCTCCCTTTTCTTTCATTTTCTTTAAGGGTCAAGTGAACTGGAAGTCATCCACTGAGATATCCCTTTGGCCCTGTGTAAAAATGTCTGGACATTCCATGATTGCTATAAAAAGAAAAAAATGAGGTAGTTGGTTTGTATAGAGGAGATCCTCTGTTCAATAGATTTAAATATATTATTCTCAATAAACTAATGTTGATTGATATCCATTATTGGTTGCAGGGTGTTGAATTTTAGAATCCACGTGGCCTTTCCACATATTGAGCACAGTGTCTGGTGTTAGATTTGGTGGGGGATACAATAGTGCTTCATATTTATATTCCTTGCATTCAGTATGTTTATTACCTATAAAAGGCAAATAGATAAAATCATAAATCACCATAAATTAACTATGGCACTTAGCATAGTACTAAGGAACTTCAGATATTATTTTATTACATTTTACATTTTTACAGATGAGAAAATGTCTATGCAACTTGCCTGACTTGCCTGGTTTCACAATTTTAAGTGAACTCTAGGTCTGAAGAGCTTTTGCTGAATAAATGAATGAATGATGCAAAGTAGAATTAAGTGTGTATGTACTACAGCACAAATTCAAAAGAATATTATTGATCCTTGATACATGTTTAGAATGATTTTTTAAAAACAATCTTTTAGTAATGACAACTGTTATGTGTGATGTGATATCTGGAACTTTTTCCTTGGGCCCCAGTTATTATTTATAATAAGAACAAGACCAAATAGGTGGCTGGTTTATATATGCAGTTCTAGTTATTCTCAGAAGGAAGCTAAATACATCGATAGATTGAATCTAGATTTTGTCCTTACTTACACTAATTTAAACAAGTTTAGATGACCATAGCATAGATGACATGCTTTGTTAGTTTGTGATGGTTGTCCTTAACAATTATCATGCTTTTGTGGTACCAAATAAAGGAAGGAATGAAACAGTCATAGGATGTTGGTATAATTCAAGAAATGTAATTACCTCATGAAGAAGGAAATGAAAAGTAGCCCCCCAAAAGTAAAATATATAAAATTCTTGCCTTTTAGTGCCAAAGAATAAGATACATATGGTTTTGTTTGTTTTTTTTACAGTGCTTGGTTGATGACCTAAGTCAAGTGCATGGAAGAGGGTGATGTGGTATAACGTAGGTAGGGTACAGAGTAAGAAGGTCCAGAATGAAATCTCAGCTCTTCCATTTACTATTTTTGTGATGCTGGATAAGAAACTGAACCTTTGGCTGGGGGTGGTGGCACAAGCCTGTAATTCCATTGGCTCAGGAGGCAGAGGCAGGAGGATCATGAGTTCAAAGGCAGCCTCAACAATGGCGAGGTGCTAAGCAACTGAATGAGACCCTGTCTGTAAATAAAATACAAAATAGGGCTGAGGGTGTGCTCAGTGCCCCTGAGTTCAATTCCCTGTACCCCAATCTCAGGAAGAAAAAAAAAAAGAAACTGAACCTCTGTGGACTTTTCTCTTACTATGTAAGTGAATCTAAAAATAATTAACTTATATGCTTTTTAAATTGTTAAAGAGAAAGTAAACACGAATTGCTTCTTTTGTAGTAAGGCTCTTTCCTTTCCACTGCATAAGATCTCCACACTCTCCCTTTAAGTTAGGATAGAAAAAGGTAGGATTTTATACAACAGAAGACATCTTTAGGTTCTTGACAAAGGTTGGAATAGATGAAAGAAAAAAAATTGAAAGCAAATATAAATAAGAGGGACAGGAAAATAAAAGTGAGAATGAGAAAAAGAGGAAGAAGAAAAGAAAGTTTCTTCTAAGCTCTGATGAAGCCTGACTCAATTCTGGGATATCTACAATAATGATGACTAAGCCTTTTAATATATGCCAACGTGGGGCCAAGATTCACATCCAGCAACATTTAATTTAGAAAGTAGGAAATGCTACAATCTGGATAGTCACATACCGAGTTATCACAAGAAAATTTATTTCCACATATGAAATTGGAATAAATCTATTTTAATGAAGGCTTCGATTGTCCTTTCCTAGATTAAACCATATGTAATTTGAAGAATTTTGATGTGCTTCATTTTAAAACATCTTTAAAATCTCTGGAAGGCAACTCCCTAAGATAACACATACTCTTTGAGCACCCACGAGTGAAGTGTGATTCAAATTAGTGCTCAAGCTGTTCAAATAAGGAGATGGGCTGAAAGTATCACAGTTTGAGGAGGAGATGTATGCATTTTTAAAGTCCCTTATATGTTAGAGATAAGCCTAAACAAGTGGACTAAATAGTGAAATCTGAATGAACAGATTAACCAGTAAACTCCTCTAATACTGATGCACGTCTGTATCACTAGGAAGACAATTATCCCTCGTTCAGTTCTGATGGCTACTCTCATCATCTTTCCTGAACTGGGTCCTCCAGAAGATAGTATTATTCTTGTGCTTGACACCATCAAGACCTGGGTGTTCTGCTTGATCTGAACTGACTTCTAACTGGCTCACAACCATTGCCCCCTACCTTCTAGTTTTTACCAGAATTCCATAATCAGAATATTCAGCAGCAGCAGCCTTCATTTGTAAAGCTTTTCCTCAAGTGCTGATGTCTAGGAAATAGTTTTCACTACCTCCATTTAACCTATGAAGGCATTGTCATGGTGGAGTGATCCTTCTGACTTGGACATCAGGATGCATAGCTCTAGCTATACTGCTGACCTTCAGAGGTAAGTCTCTTGACCTCACTGGCCCTCATCACAGAGTCAAGGGGTTGACCAGCTCATCTCCAAGGTCCTTCCCTGCTCAATCATCCTGTGATTCTATAATGTACTTGCTAAGTGGTTTGCCTAATGACACAATTACCCAGTGGTCCTCCTGAACTGGAAGTGGATGATCACTTGTCAGGGGCATCATAGAGGGTATTTGTGAATTAGCAGGAGGTCAGATTATAACCTCTGAAGTCCCTTCTAACTCTGATTCTGTTCTGGCTCTTGGGTCGGCTGATTCCTGGCCCAATGCACTATCCATCAGGAGGACATTACCTTCTCTTGGAAGCAGCCAATTTCTAGTTCATTAATAAAGAGATTGCAAGCCTTAAAAGCAGGACCTGGGAGTGAATGATAAATATAAACCATTATGAACTTGTCCTCATACTAAAATAATTACATACAGAATTCTTTTCATCTCATTGTAAAATAATGCTTGCCATGAGAAATAAATAAGAGAAAACAGAGGCATCATTTTGGTGCCCCCAAGTGGGGATCTATGATGGCTGCAGTTAAATTGCACTTAAGGCATTCAGGGGCATCCTGCAGCCTCTCAAACGGGACCTGTGGCCCTCTTGCACTGCCCATGCCTGACTTTGTTCTGCAAGGTCTTCTAGAGATTTTCATTCTTAACACAGAGAGCTTAGAATTATCTGAAAAGAGAGACATCATTCTGAATATCACCAGGAGTCTATGTTCTTTTTATGGATTCCAATTGATTTGGAAGTGTTCCCAAAAGTACATGATGATCTATGAGAATGGTCCTCAGATATCCATCTGACTCTATATGAATTAAGGATCCTGGAGCTATTTAGCTCTCCTTATCCTCAGAATAATGGAAGTACACATTATCTCTTGAAATAGTTAAGTGCCAATCCATACCCTGGCTTCACAGTTTGCATTATCCAGGTAGAGATTCTGAACTAGAGCTATCTGACAAGACTTTGACTTCATTTTGCTAGCAGATTTATTAGCATTTGAAAATGTTTATTGTACATGCTGAAGTTCTGGTGTCATTTTGTCACAATAGCCAATGACCAGAAATAGCATTCTGTGATAGCTCCTCTGAGGAATAGGGTTTTATTTAGGAATGAGGTATACATTTTCAAGCATTTTTTCCTAGTGTTTCATCTTCATTTGAACCAAGTGTCCAGAAGTCAGTATCAGTATTATTTATTTCGGACAAGTTCCTCAATATTGCTATTTTTCAATCTCATAGCTTCCACAAAATTTGGATATTAGTTATTAATACCTTGTAAGATTTTTGCAAGGACAAAATGGAATTATATACGTAATAAATCATAGAGCACAGAGTAAAACACATAAAAGACCAAGAAATATCTAATTCTAATCCATAATGTGTCATGAGCACCTGCTATGGGAAAGGCAGTTTGTTAGATAAACGATCCTCTAGCCAAGGAGATTTCTACACAAAGTATGCAGATGGAAACAGGCTTTGTGTATGCCAGGCACATAGAAACCCTGAAAATGTAACTGAAGATAGAGTGAAGAAAAAGGAACTTAATACTACACAAGGTACTTTCTTAATGGTTCACACAAAAAATATGCCAAGATGCATTCCCAGGTAGTGTGTGCTTAAATGATACATGATCAGTTCTGAGAACCCACATCATAGAACTTCAGAAGGTACTGTTCTGGATTAAGATGTTCTGCAAAGACTTTGTGGGAAAGGATGGATTTAAATTAAGAAGATAAAAAGGAGACAAGATAATTTTTTTAACATTTCTATGTTGGGAAAGTATATATGCAATCATAGTATGAAAACTCAGGAGATTTGTTTGAAGAACAGTTTAATCTTTGCTGAAGCAAAATATTGGCAATTATAAATAACTAAAGATGTTAGTTATGAAGAAGGTATGAGCTATGAAACATACATGAGCCAAAAATTTAGGTTTTGATTTCTTATTACACTTGATGAATAGTACAAACGTTTATCCTATAGGCATAGATGAACAAAATTAGTGCAAATTTCTTATTCATCTACATTTCTTCTTCCTGGATCTTTGACAGATATTACTAAGTGATCATCATATTCTCTCCTACTAAGCCTTAACTGGACCTCAGAGTCCTTCTTAACACTGTATACAGAAATTATCATTGGCTTAAAAGCAAAACCAGCTTGCCAATCCTGCACTAGTCTAGACAATGAAAATGAAAAAACAGCACATTGTAAGACAGAGTGAAAAATAACTGGAGAGGATCCTGGGTGGGAAGATGGTGACCATTTAATGGCTTATCGTACTAATCTAGAGGTGATGGAGTATTCTTTTAGTTCAATCAATAAACACTCATCGAGGGCCTGTCGTATGCAAAGTTATATGGTACAACCTGAGAACTAGTGAAAAGAAGGATAATGACAATAAATAGACTACTTGAAGTCTCGTGTTTGGGGTCTGAAAGATCACAGTAACAAAAACAAAAGCAAGAGCTCAGGAAAACTGAGCAGAAGGATGGGAAGGTCAAGCTGTGCCAGAAGTAAATGAAGTTGGGATAGGAGACAGCATGAAAAGAAAATTCAATGGGTAAGTTTTAATTATGAAGAAATACAAACTGATGAAGCAGTAAAAGAGAGAGATCCCATAAAGGAGGCAGAAAACTGCTGATCCTAGCACTAGAAAAAGACTGAGAGCAAGGATCACCTCGAGTTCTGGGAGCCAAAGAGGGAAAGTTTCACAACAGAAACTGTGGTCAATGGTGTGCACACATTATAGTGATGAGATGGAAGTGGGTTTGACCATTAGGTGGTCATCGGTGACAAAGAAAAGTTTAACAGAAGAAAAAATGCATTTATCTTGCAGAGGTGCACAGAAAAAGAAACTACCACTAAAATATTGGTGGAAATGGATGGTGTAGCAGCACATCAAAACAGTAGGCAAGAAAAGGAAAAAAGGAATGAGATGTTAGCCTCCGTCACAGAATGAAGTATGCCTGGATATGTCCAAGTGAGAAGGCGAGAAGTCAGTACACAGAAGAAAAGATGGAAGACTTTGGAGAGAGGACAAGGGAAGGAAGGAGTCAGGTCCTGAGATGGAAGTGGAAGATACGAGTGAGAAGTTTGTGTGGGAGCCTCGTCAGTAACACAAGAGGAGTATCCTTTTGTTCAAGGTGTGTACACAGAAAAAGCAACATGTCAAAAGAAGAAATATTGAAAGATTTCTAGCTAATATCTTTTAATATCCTTAGTATAGAAGGTGTAGCAATTTGTAAAAAGGAAGAGATAGAATAGAATAGACCATTAGATTCAGGTGTAGAATGTTTGGGAAAAACAGGACAGAGTTTTTTGGTACTAGGGATTGAACCCAGGGGCACCTAACCACTGAGCCTCATCCCCAGCTCTTTTTGGTATTTTATTTAGAGTCAGGGTCTCAGTGAGTTGTTTAGCACCTCGCTTTTGCTGAGGCTGGCTTTGAACTCACTATCTTCCTGCCTCAGCCTCCCGAGTGACTGGGATTACAGATGTGTGCCACCGTGCCTGGCAAGACAGGGTTATTTTTAATGCATTTACCAAATGTTATTCATATGTTTATCATGTGTCAGAAAGAAGGTCAGGTAATAAGAATCCAATAATAAACAAAACTGAGTAGTCTCTGCCCTCAAAAATCTTATGCTTACAGAAGATAGATTTTTAAAATAAAATAAAATAATATGATTGAAAGTCAAAAGAGGTACTAAAATATATGGACTGATCAGACCTTATAGATCTTTGCATGGCAGAGCAAAAGTCTGGCTATCATTCAAAGTACAGAGAAGGCTATTTAAGGATTATGTCATTTCTGCCTTAAATGAAAATTATATGATAAATTATTTACATTTTAAGAATTTTTTTACTGTGTGCAGAATGAATTAGAGAGGAAACAATAGTGAACGCAGAGAGAGCTGGTGGAAGCTGCAGGTGTGGGGGCAATGGTCATGGCAGTGAAGATGGAGATAAAAAGGTGATTCAGCAACTTTGGAGAGAAGTCGGGCAAGGCCTGCCAAAGGATCCAACATGGTGAGCAAAAAGCAGATTCCCAGCCTCATGCCAAGGCAGGTGCTACCATTCCCCAGGAAAGTTGATCTGGGGAAAGTCGAGGAGGACGTGTTAAGCTTGAGATGTCTGAGACAGAGATTGAGCAGGCGGTTTAATAGGGAAGAAGGAGCACGGATGACAGAAGACGTAAATCAGGGGCAGATACTCATGGTGACACTTTTTAATGAATGGAAATAATTGAGATCACTAAAACAGAGCATTGAGAGGAAGAGGGGTGAAGAGCCCAAGATCCCTCAACCTGTGGATGTTGGGTGTGCAACTAATACATAAGCAGGTAGAACCTCATCCAAGGTAGAACCCAAAATTCAGCCCTCCACATCCTCATCCAAAATGAGACAATCGCCCCACCTATCCTGTGGAGTTGTGTGGACCAGAATTATTACATGGAATATGCTGAGAACAGTGGTTAGTTATATAAAAAGATCAATTGGTTGTCATTATTATTATCTGAATCACAAGATAGACCAGTCAAGAAGCAGAAGAGACCACAAAGGAGACTGAACATCCTAAAAACTACATAAGGATGACTGAAATTAGTTAGGGTCTGCAGGCTGGCCATGGCAGCAATTGCTAGCCTGGATATCTAGACATTGCAAGAATGTTCCTGGTGATTGCAGAGTAGACAATTTTATCCTACTTGAATCTTATAAAGTGTAAATACTGAATTTTTCAAGTGCAGAAGAAAATCACTATTTATTTATCACACACTGATTGATCATGTTGTGTGTGTCAGACACTTTATTTTAGCCCTGGGAATAAAGAGATTCATTCAGAAGTTCTCTACTTTGGGTGAGTTCACAATCTAATGAGGCAGGAAGGGCAGTTATATTTCCTTAGAGTTTTTCTATGGCTAGATACAAATTAATATTGAGCCTACTATAGGGCCCCCTAAATTGGCTTTGTATAAAAGGAAGAAATACAAGAATAATAGCAGTGAAGATGACAAAACCTAAGTAAAGTAGAAACCCTCAAAAATTTACTGCAAAACATAGAGCAGCTCTTTTAACAAAGAACTAATAAAAGCAAAACTCCAACATTTAAAAAAAAAAAAGAAATTTTCCATATCCCATGGTTACAAATTTTTATTTAAGATTTTATTCCTACTATATATCCAACTGTAATGGCTTTATTCTGGCTATTATATCCAATCCCAATACCCCAAGGTGTTTTTCACACTATAAAGCGTCTTCCTGCGTATTAGAGTAAATTAGTTAGCAAAAGAATGAGATATTAATCCTGTAAAGGTCACATCATCTTGATTACAAGAAGCCAATAAAATGGAATTCTTGCCTTTAATGGTTGAATGTCACAGAGGGAAAATAGACAGCTTTACATTTCCCTCTGTAATGGAGTGATTTTTGTTCTCAAATTATATTCCTCAAAGTACCTGCGGTATTTGTTTTCCAAGAAAAGTGCAGTGGCGTGATCCTTGGAGAGGTTGCGTCATCTGAGGAGGAGAATCAAACGTCCAGCCCCAAGGAAAACAGCCCTGCCTCTCCTCAACGAAAATTGCTTAGCACTTATTCACTCACAGGAATTTTCTTTAGGATTTTGATGAACATCCTTTCTTCTTTCAGTTTCCAGACAAGGCAACCAGGGAGAGAGATGTAAGCCACCTGTCCAATACCACAGCCTCCAGGGACTCTGGGACCACAGATAGGGTCATTGGATTCTTAATCATTGCTCAAACATGGTTCTGACTGCTTCCAGCTCACTCACCAGACAGTTTTGCTGCTCATTTAGATCTCTCTGTCTACAATAAAAAATAAGGACGACTTTATTTTCTACTCTGTCCTAGAAGCAGTTTGGAAATGACACCATCATTGAAGTGATGCTGGAATTAACTGCAGTCATTTTGTGCAAGGCTCAGGTCTAAGTGTTTGATACATTATTTCATAAACACCCCTGCAACAACCCTCTGAGGTACATACTAATATTACCCTCATTTTAGACATCTGACAAGTGAGCCAGTGTTTTATATAAAATCACACAGCTGGTACGCTGTGGAGCCTGTATTTGAACCCACAGAGGCAGGCCCTAGAAAGTCAGTGTTCTTAACCACTTAACCACCTTATTTGTCAATGGACTACATAATATTGTCTCCCTATGTAGGTATGTGAGCCAACACCCTACATTGTCCTCTCTAAGGACAAATGAAAATACGTACGTCATCAAAAGTCCCTGAAGAATGGAAGAAAATGCATAGCTATGAATATGATACATGCCTATGCTGTAAATACAAGAGGGTTATGAGAAGTTTTGCAGAGGGAGCAAACTTGGTGACCAGATCATGAGTCTCAGGATGAAAGAGGCGCAGTGACACAGTGGTAGCATTTCTTGTGATGACAGAGAGCAACTAAATCAGACCCATTGAGTTCAAATCCTTGCTCGACCACACTTGCTGTCTGAACTCAGCTAGGTTACATAGCCTCAGTGAACCTCAGTTTCTCCACTGTAGAAGGAAAGGTTGAGAGCTCCTGTCTACTTAATTGTTATCTAGCAAGGATTCAATTTTTTTTATCTCATATAAAATTTAGAGAAGTGTCTGGCACCTAAGAAACAATCAAGGTTGTGTTAGCTATTATAATCAATTTGACCAGAAGTAGGAGAAGTAGGTAGAGAAGGATAGAAGAATAACAGTGGCAGTAATCCTAATACTAGCCATTCTGTTCAATAGGGGAGTCCCTGTCTCTACTTCAGCACTCCGACATATGGGATAGAGGTGGTGGGGACTGTCCCATCGCCTGCCATGTGAGTTGCTTCCCTCTGCCACACTACTCCACCATGATATTCAGTTTCACGTGCAACCCTGAGGAACAGTGCTGACTTCCATGGACTCAGACCTCTGAAACTGTATCACATTAAATAAACCTTTCCTTCTCTAAAATTGTTCTGGTTGAGTCCTTTAGTCACATCAGTGAAAAAGCTGACTAAAACAGCATATTCACATAGAATTCATTCATTCATTCATTCATTCATTCATTCATTCTTCATTCCATGTGTATCGTATCCCTGCAACATTCAAGGTGCCATACAGAGACTCAGGAGAAGCAAAAACATGAATCTAAATGATAATAAATTGTTATTTGTTCCAAACCTTGATCGCTATTTTTAGTAATGAATTCTCAGATCAGAATGTGTAGCAACCAGACAGACTGAGCTCATTTTGAGTTGGACATAGGAGCAGCTATCTGGACTCTCCCTGCCACATATGTAATATTCTGAAGTGGGCTGAGGTGCCTTTTTCCCCTTTTCTTGTTAAAGTCGTTCTCTCAGAAACTGATTTGTTTTGTGCTGTTTTCCATTCACATCACGATCCAATCAAACCACAGAATATAGGAAAGATCAAAGTAGTGCAGTCTAGCCATCTACAGTAATTCATAGAATATATGAGGCATTAAAATTTTCATTCCTCATTCTTATAAGAAAGACTATAAAGGTAACCAAAAATGATGCAGAATATGAATTCATTCCTGAGACAATGATTGTAGCAAGAATGGGGAGAGGCATAAACCAACAGACCCTTTTTGCCTGTTTTGTAAGCCCTTTGTGAAAGACAGTTCTTGCCTGTGTCTTTCACATTTTTACTTTTATCCTTGATCTCTTCAGCTCTTCTCTTATCTAAATGGTACATGAAAAAAAGCCCAGAAAACTTTCGGGTATTGGCTCCCTACATTTTCATCCAAAGCAATCTTACAGCATTCCCATAAACACAAGAAAAAGTGTCTGAGGTTGTGCCTAGCAGATACAGAAACAATTGATTGAAAAATGAAAACTTAAACAACAAACAGGAGAGATAGGCTATTATTCTGCAAGTACACCACATCCTGAGTGCTATAATCTATGTTGTATTTCTTTCTGTTTCTTAACCATTTGTATTCTAGTATGCATTTGTATTAATACTCACATTTTTATTTAACAAAGAAAGTCTGTAACTCATATTTGGCAGCAAATAAAATGGAAGTCATTACCAGCGTTTAGGCAGATGATAGGACATAAACATCATAGGAAGGGACAAGTCTGTAAATTGCATATCTGGACCACTCACCAAGGAAAGACAATTAAGAAATTCAAGCAGAAAAGTTTCTTGAAACTTCTTTTCTTTCTATTAACATATTCTCTTTTCACTAAATAGGGAACCCAAAGAGAACATATTTATGGCCAAGTCATTTCATTAACCAAATGACATTCTAAAAGAAAAGAAACTTAGTTTGTGAGTTTTAATTTTGAATAGAAGAATTTTTGGTTCAAACTCTCTATGTGACATTCTCTAAGGCACCCATGGTGCATGAGTTTCCCCATCCTGCATGGCAGGTGCTGGTGGTCTGAACTGCGTGACAGATGAAGGGTTCATGGAAACTGTAGTCTCCAGGGACCTGAAATCCCTGAGGGTTCCAACTTACAAAATTGGGGGAATTGCTCTTCTCCCCTCTACCTTTCTTTTAGTGGTTTCCCACCTACAATGATAAGTTCTCAGGCGATTCATGAGCTTTCCAGGGACCTTTGTAGGAGTAAGCTGTCACACTACAGAACTTATTGGAAACCATGCCATGTCAGAATCAACTGCTGTGTCAGAAATAAATCCATGGCAGATGGATCTGGTTTCATCTTCCATCCCCATCCCCCGCCAAGTGAATGAATTGGGACATGTCACTTTGTTTCTCCAAATCACAATTCTTTACCTGTAAACTGGGAATAATAAAACTGACAGCATGACCTTTTTTTCAGAATAAGATCAGATAACTTACTTAAAATACCAGACACAAATTCATGCAGACTCTAAAATGACGTGGGGTTCAAATGCTGGCTCTAACACCAGTGGTCATTCCATTTCTTGATGGCTTATCTGCAAAGGTAAGATTTTTTAAAAACCTCCCTCATAGGGTGAGTTATGAGAGTTCATTGTTTATAAGTGCTTTGAAAAATATCTGGCACATACCAAAAATTTGGTCTTATTTTATCCAGTATTAAGGTTCTGACACTCAACTTCTATACATAATGCACAGAACTAAGATAATATAGTCCTTTGAATAAATAAATCATATATTAATAACTAAACAAAAACTGTTCCCACAATGCAGAAGATTGGTTTAGATACAGGGAAGAAATGTGACCACAAAATTTTGGAGAATTTTGTGCCACTGCAGGAAATGATGACAATACTAAAGAAGAAAGGGGAAATAAAATATGCCTCTGGAAATTGATTTGGTTGGTAAAACTTAGTGGAGGGTTTGGAGGGAAAACTGGGAAATTTTAGAGAAAATAGATACAAAGGGGGAAAAAATCCAATAAAGTTGCTGCTATAGATCAAGCACTCAATGAGACTTCAATTTAGTTCACAAACATTGAAAAATCTCTCTGCACTCAATTACACCAGTGCTAAGCTGGCATACCAACTGAATGGAGCGGTGGTAGAGATTTGCCCCAGCAAGGAAAAATATGTTATTATTGACATTGCTTTAAACTGCTAGCGCATGATGATAATAAAACCAGCCAGCCTTTAGTTCTGTTTTTATTGCTTAAAAATTCCCTACAGACAATCCACCCAGTGTCCACCACAGACTCTGTTTGCAGACTCACCCTTGGTCTTCCACTGCAATGGTTCAGATGCACCCATTTACAAGGAACCTGCAATGTACTGAGAAATCAATTAGATGGAATAATAGTAAGTATTCAGTAGGAGCCACACATTCTAGTAATCATCACAATAAATTCCAATTGATAAAAATGTTTAGATACACATAATAAAAACATTTTAAATTCAAAACTCAAAACCAAAACTGAGGCTATAGGTCAAAATCCTAATGGTAGGATTTCAAGATTTGGCAAACTAAAATACATCATGACCAGTTAAATTTGAATTTCAGATAAGCAATGACAATAATGTTAATATATTTATATCACCAATATTGCATAAGTATACTTACACTACAAATTATTTGTTGTTCATATTAAATTCAAATTTAATTGGGTGTCTAGTGTCTTATCTGACGAACTCATCAATATGGCAAAATCCATAGAGAGAACATTTTATTCAACTCTCTTTGCTGGATTTCTGTGTGTCTAGCACAGCTTCAAGCATTGAACAGAGACTGATTCACCATACAACTGAGGAATTTTAAGATTCTATGGCTCTCGTTTGCACAAGTGACCCCCACAAGGCCAATGGAGATCAGATGCCTTTGTAAAAATTACATAGATAAGATGTTTTAGCTGCAGTTGATTCGAATCACTGTTTCTGATCAGTGATTTTCGAATCACTGTTTCTGATCAGTGATTTTCGAATCACTGTTTCTGATCAGTGATTTTCATTCCATAGCCCTAACCTTCATTGTATGGTGATGCTGCAGTAGCTACAAATAATTTTGCAATTCTTCTATGGGGAAGTTAGTTGAGAATACCCTTAGTTTGTGTTTAGTGGGCTATGTTTTTTGTATTTTGCAGTCCCTTACAAGTTTAGTTACATTATTGTTAGCCATCGGGACATGGCTTTTTCTTCCAAGAATGCTTATGTACTCATTCATCCAGTCACAGTTCATCTCATGATATGCAACTCTCCCCACCAGAAATAAATGTTTAAAAGAGAAAAAACAAGGATTGAAATGGACCACGCCAGAGGGTACCATGCAAAAATATTCTTCCAAATTAGAAAACTTCTATATGAATAAAAGTTGATTGGCATTTCCAAAATTTGATAACAATTCAAAAAGCTTTTATGAATTTACCAATAAACAGGAAGCAAATGTAACTTTTCCAAACTATTAAAACTGTGAAATGAATAAATATGAAGCAGATGTAGTTTTTATAAACTATTAAAAATGTGAAAAAAATTTCAACTAACTATGCTAGAGGTTTTCTTTTTTATTTTTTCTATGAACAATATATTGCAAAATTATGATTTAATATTGATTA
Source organism: Glaucomys volans (assembly GCA_020662805.1). Taxonomy (NCBI): domain Eukaryota; kingdom Metazoa; phylum Chordata; class Mammalia; order Rodentia; family Sciuridae; genus Glaucomys; species Glaucomys volans. The sequence continues at coordinate 570,764 of JAJEJO010004232.1, forward strand.
AAGACAATACAGCAAAAAAGTTTGAGTAACTCATTTCTTTGTGATTTTTCCATTTAGAAACTTTATTAAAAGTGTAATTTGGTTGTAATTGTTCTTGTCATTTTAAATAAATACCAATTTTCACACCCGATTTCTTGTTTTTAAGAGGCACAAAACCAAATTGTAGAAGCTCGAGACCTCACAAAAACCCATATCCAACTCTGAAAATAGTAGCAAACAAAATAGATAAAAGAAAAACAAGAACACTTACATGGAGTTTAAATTCAAGTTTGGAAAACAGTCAATAAATAAAACACATAATGAAGTGAATGGTATATGAGATGGTGATAATGGCTGTGCAAGGCGAGCCATCAAGAAAGGAAAATGGGAAATGCCAGAAGGAAAGAGGTTCAATTTTAAATACATCAGACTCAATGAAACCTTCATAAGAAAATGACATTTGCAAAGGCTGACCAGCATATCTTGAGGAAGAGGAAACCACAGGTAGAAAATCACAGGATTCTGAATACCTGGGGAATCACAGACTACAGTGACAGGAACATGGGAGGAGACAAAGTCAGAGAGGAGTAGAGAGGGATGTGAAAGGACCCTTTGGAGGGCTGCCTTGTGGGTCATTGTGGGTAATATGGAATTAACTCAAACAAGAAAATTAGAAGATGTTGAACAAAGAAATATGATGAGATGAGTTATGATTTAAAGGAATAACTCTGACTGCCAGGTTGTATAGAAGCAAAGGTAAGAAGACTAGTTAGGAGACAACTCATTCATTCAAGAAATGCTGGAGGTTTACCAGGGTTGTCAGAAGTAGCCCAACCTGGGATCTACTTTTAAGGCAATGATGATGGGTTTGAGAAATAGAGGAAAATAGAATCTGAGAAGAAAAGGAGAAAAGGATGATACCAATCTTGTCAGTATAAACAATAGGAGGGATAGAGTTGCTGTTTACTATGATAAGAAAGACTGCAGAAAAGGCAAGCTTTGAAGAGACACCCAAACTCTTAATTTCAAGATGTCATTTGGATATACCATGAAAAATATCAGGTAAGCAACTGATTATGCAAGTTGAATTTTGGGAAAGAAGTCTATATTGGAAATATAAATTTGTAAGCCATTGGAATATAAGCTCTCTGACTAGAAAAGATCACCATGGGATTAAATATCTAGAGAACAAAACTATCCAAGGACTAATCATGGGGCACTATACATTTAAGAGGTCATGAAGATGATGCAGAATCCTCAAAGGTTGAAAAGGAACTCCTGGTAAGGTAGGAGGAAAAACAAGGGAATACCTTGTAATGAAAGCTCAGTAAAGGAAAAGTTCTGAAGAGGAAGAAGATATCAACTGGGTCAAATGATGCTGCTAGTCAACTGAGTCAAGATCTGACTACTAACCTTTCGATCTGGCAAAATGGAAGCCTTAAGTGGTCTTCATAAAAATAGTATGTATAGAGTTGAGCAGTAAAAGGCCTGATTGTCTTGATTTCAAAGGAGAATGGCAGGAATTGAATATGAGTGTAGACAACACATGGACTCTTGCTGTAAAGAAGATCAGGGAAATAGGGCAATAAATGGATGGAAAAGTGGGGTAAAAGGTCTTGTAGATATTCTGTACAAGTGTGACTGTGTGAATGAAGAAATGGTGACAAGGGTTCTTCCTCAAGTTATAATGGGGTTGCCTCCTGATAAACCCATCAGAAGTCAAAAATATTGTGATTCAAAAATGCATTTAACACACCCAAGCTACTGAGCATCCCAGCTTAGCAGCACTACATATTGCAGAGCATCATTCGTTCACCCTCATGACCACGTGACTAACAGAGAGCTACAGCTTGCTGTGCTGCCCAGCATCACAAGAGTATCATACTGATCCTACTGGGGAAAAGAACAAGATTCAAAATTTGAAGTATAGTTTCTACTGAATTTATATCATTTTTGCACCATTATAAGATTAAAAAATCATAAGTTGAATACTTGCCTTCATGTATACACATACACACACACACATAATACAGGATTACCATTGGCACTTGGGGATAAATTAAAAGTAAAGATTGGGCATTCTCTTTCTAGTCTAGAAGTTTCTTCCCTATGTCCTATGAAAGACACCAGCAGAAGGAACTTACCAGAAAGAAGCACAGGAAGCCAAGTACCCATTCCTTTCCAACTTCCCAAGTAAGCAATCCACTCAAGCCAGAAGCCTTGACACAAAGAACTTCAACTGTTGATTCCACTTCTGAAAATCTCAGGAAAATAAGCAAGGGAGAGTCCTTGGTTGTGGGTATATGTGTTCCTGCATTGAGCTCATAGGATAGGCAGTGAGTGGTGGACAAAGCTTTGTGTTACAAATTGAAATTAGGCTAGTAACAAAAACTTAGCAACAAGACAAATCATCTTCTCCATTAATGGGAATTTCACTCCCTCTGGAACTGAATGCAATGGGTTTGCTCCTTGGTGATTGAAAAGCAATACCCAGTCAGGAGAGAAAACAGTGAAGAAAGGTTTATTACTTAGAGCAGGCAAGGAGAGCACTGGAGATAACACACACAGCAATGTCCTCCTGAACAAAGAAAGCAAGGAACTTTTACTGGGAAAACATAAATATTCACACTGGGAAGACGCATCATCCCGAGGAGGCAGGAACATTCCTGAGCATGTTCCGTTGGAGACATACTTCTTCATACCTCCCATGTTCAAAAAGGGTGCATGGAAATTCCTCCAGGGTAGAGAATTTAGTATCATAATAAGCAAAGTATGCTCTAGGTTAGCCAAAAGAGTGAGTCTAAATGATACAGAAATTTTGGTGGATTCCTTGCAGTTTTTTTCGGAGGACCTCATCTGAAACAAAGCAAACCTCAAGGAATGTTAACAGTCATGGAGAGAGGCAGCAGCTTTGCTCCCAACAACTATAGGTGACTGCCCCTAAAATTCCTGCCTAACAACTCACACCTCCCCCACCCCATTTTTCCAAATAGTACAGTTTCTGAATCCACAGACATTACATTTAAACAAACAAAGATACATTACAATTTTTAGGATGTTTCCCAGCAGAATATGAGACAGTTTAAATCTTGGTGAAATCCTGACCTTCAGTTAGCTATTCATTACATTCTGCAAACACAGATAATACTTGTAAACCAAGAGAAACATAATATTCCAACAAGAAATTCACCCTCAAAATAAACACTAATGCTTTGTGAAGAAATTTTATGCACCTTCTCATGTTTTTCCTATAAAAGATCATCATTTCTCAGGATAATAATGAATCTTTTCTGGTAATCCGGTAACACTTTAGCACTGTGGAACGTTGAGCATATCGGTTTCTATACATTTTTAGATAATATATTTAGCTCTGAGTTGAACGAATTACACAGACTTGGAGAATCATTCCATTTTCTTTCCTCATTAAAATTTAGCTTCATTTATGCCATCTCTGATATTAGCAATCATATTTCCGATAGAATTTTGAACAGTATTATTTCAATTGGAGTGCACAAACAAGCGATCTAACCATTCTTTGCTACATTATAATCTTCTAAGCTTTAATTATTATTCCTTATAATACTGTGTCTTCCTGGTGTATGAGCTTTAAAATATATTCCTATTTTCTATTCTAAAGCAGTTCCTTTTAGTTGAGAAAGAAAAGGGCACTTACATATATGCTATTCTTTTGAAACTGTACTTTATCATTTCAATGGTCATTGTATCTAACCCATTAGGTACTGGAATGATATTGTGCAATCATGAAAGAGACAGAATTTGAGAAAGCCACAGAGCTCAACATAAATCAGCAAATAGGATGAATTTGGATCAAACATTAGAAACTGTAGGGGCTCAGAAATAGGGCTTTCATTTTGTTAAGTTTTAGATGGTGTAGGAATATTTGATTCTATTTGAGGCTCCTTCAGATCAAAGAGATATGAATCACTCTGTGATTATTAATATCTAGGTATCTTGAGCTAATAAATAATGTTTTTGCTTTTACCAAACCAGAGAAGGAAATAGGTTTAAACTTTCATTTCAGCTCCCATCACTTGATAGGGGCCTCATTGGAGGTTTGTGTGGAGGATTCTGTAGCCAGGCTTTGGTGTAGCAAGACAGAGCATCATGCTTAATAGCAATGTCCTTCAGGGATACAGGAGAGGAGGATGGCCCCCCATATTAAGTGTCTTTGGGGACCAGATGCTACCTGAGAAGTCGTGATAGCTCAACTTAAACCCCTGCCTTGTCCTAAACACCTCATGATCACTGGCTCACTCTGAACTTCATTTTCCTTATTTCCCAACTATTTTCTATGGTTACTATATTAATGAATATTTGTTTCAATTTGTTATGCCAAACTTCTGATAAATGTTGATTGAGTAGGAATTTATCTCCAGAAGAAATAAAAAAGGAACAGTGATTAGATGGTAATATATGCACTAAGAATTGCAGCAATTATAAAATTAAGAAAGAGGGGTTTTTTTGGTGCTGGGGATGATACTCAGTACAAACTGAGCAAGCTCTCTACTTTTGAGCTCTATCACCAGACCAAAAAAAGTAACCTTTAAAACTTTTGTGCCTTATGAGAAAAGATGTTGAATCTTCTCTGGAAATCATTCAAGTATCTACAGATTTTTATCTGCTCTACTGAGGGAGAAGGGAGAGAGAAGGGTGGAAGCTCAGTAGAAGCAGGGAAGTGAAAAATTACAAAAAGTAAGGAGAAGAGGTTGTTCCATTTGGTTTTCCTACCTAGCCCTTGTCAATGTGAGGCTCCTGCCTCCCATAGCAATTGGGAAACAGGTACATTGTCTTTAGATATTGGGTACTATAAGCAGTAAATTTTTTGTCAGCCTTGAGTTTTCTCAGGCAAGCACTTTAGAAGCTAGAGTCATCCTGAGGATGTGGCCCTGAGTCATTATAAATCATGTTAGGGTTTGTTCAGGCTTTATAAGACAAGCTCAAGCCCTAGTCAAGAAAAGGACTCAGAGGAGCCTGGCTGGAGTTTGGTCAAGGAGACATGCTGTCAATACACACATGTATATGTATATACATACTACTCCCACATACCATCAGCAGAAGCATTTATGGTGTTAGACACTGAGGAAATTCAGGATGTACCATTTCAAAATGTGTCAAACTGTTGTATCAATTATTTCAAGCTGAAATAAATTATTTTGAATAATTGAAATCAATTATTTCAAGCTGAAATTATTTCAAGCTTGAAAAACTGTAGTGGAAGTGAAACTGAGTAAACACTCCGAAGTAACCCTTCTATGCTCCCCACCCCTGTCATTGCTAATACCTAAAATTTACATCCTAGTCCATATATTCATTTTCTGATTATTTCTCCAAAAATTTCTTGTTCTTGGTCTAAAAAGTATTGAAGCATTACATTTTGGTAATTCTTCTAGCTTCACTCTCTTGCGAAGATCCCCATGTAGATAAAAATTTCACAAAATTGGTGTGTGCTTTTCTCTAATTAAGCACCTCTTGTATTAAATTGGCTCTTAGATCCAGTCAAAGACTCCACTAAGAATGAAGAGGGATATATAATACCACATGTGTTACCTACTTTATATCTTACAAACACACAATTATCCACATTTTACCTATGAAGAAACTGAAATGTAATGGCCCAATAATTTACCTAAGATATCAGCTAGTAAGTTGCAAAACCAGCATTGGATCCATGCCTGTCTCTCTCCAGGGCCTAAAGTCTAGATTGCTGGGTAAAAGTTCAGCACTCACCATACAGATCCCCAGGAAAGAGTGTATACTAAAGTGTTGAGGCATATTCCCTGAGAACTGTGTATCCAACAGAGGTGAGTCTAGAGGAGGGTTCAGTACTCATGAAGTATGGCTCACTAGATCCTCCTCAGACGTTTGCACTTGTTTGTAGTTTCCAGAAGACCTTGATGGCCAAGGACTAATCAATACCATTTCCAGTTCCAGCCTACTGACCTCTTTTAGCCTCCCTTTGGGCATGTTAAATAAAAGGTCCTTTCTTTCCTATCACTCAGGTATACCCAGGTACATGTTGTTTGTTATGTCTCTTCCCTCAACTTGGCCCCAGAGCTGGTCCACTCATTTCTACCCAAAAATAACATGAGTCTTTCTGCCCAACACAAACTTGTCACTTGATGTTAGTACAACTCTCCATTTTTCCTCAATTTATTATTTTGTTTTCCCTTTTTATTTCCTTTTTAGAGAAATGTGGTTTTTTTCTTTTTGAATATGTAAGTTATGCATAATTGCTTTAAAATTATATAATCAGCATTCTTCATGAATATTTGTCTGCTTTAATTAAGGTAGAGTTACTGGTGAAACAACATAAAATTCTTCAAGGCGTTTGAAATCTGATGCCAAATTGCTCTGTAGAAATGTGGGATTCATTGCTTTGCTATGAGCAATGCCTATGACCACTGATTTCACTGTACCCACATCAGCATCAATTATTCAATTTTAAAAGATACACTTTCTTATTTGATGAATAAAAATAACATATCTTTTTTCTATTTGCATTAATTTGAATAATTGCATGAAGTTGAACATTTTTGCATATTTATATTTCTTATTTTGTAAATTGTTCATGACTCATCTAATTTTAAAAATCAGATTTAAAACTTGTCTTAATTATTCATGACATCTTTACATTTAAGGTAATTAAAAATAGATATAATTTATAAATTACATTTTATTATAAATAAAATATACAAATATGTTAAGTATATAAGTATATAAATATAGAACTATCCTAAGTTGAAAATATCATTAAGTCAAAAGAAAATGAATGTAATCCACCTAACCCACCAAGCACCCTATGTTGGCAACACAGGGCACTCTAGATGGCCAGGTATTCACCCTCTTGATCCAGGGCTGACTGGGAGCTGTGGATCGCTGCCCCTGTCCAGTATCGAAACAGGATTGCACCACACGTCACTTGCTTGGGAGAAAATCTAAAACTGATATTCTAAGTACACTTTCTACTAAATGTGCATCCCTTTGCACAATTGTAAAACTGAAAAATCCTAAGTAAACCATGATAAGTAGGGAACCAGCTACATACAGTTGGTGAAGGAACCACTATTATTGTAGTGGAAATTTAAGTCAGGGAAGAGAAGGTAGGCATTTAAAGGTATGCCATAAATACAGGGAACCTTTAAATTGAGCCAAGTTCAGTGGCACACATCAGCAATCCCAGAGACTTTGGAGGATCTGAATCTTCCTCGGTGGGAGAATCACATGTTCCTGGCCAGTCTAGGAAACTTAGCAAGATACTGTCTCAAAATAAGAAATAATAAAAGGACTGGGGATATGGCTCAGTGGTAGAGCATACCTGGGTTAAACCTTCAGTACTGAGAAAAAAAAAAAAAAAAGCCTCTTTAAGGGTAAAGAACTAAATCCTGCTAAATCCTGTGGGGGAAGTCTAGGAAACTGAGACAGAGGGACTTGGGGTATGTATCAACTCCAGTTAATCTCTAGTTGAGGGCTCATGGAAAAGAGTGGGCTTTAACTCTCTAGCACTTCAAACCTGAGCAAAGTGACCACTCCATCAAATAGATGCAGAAGAGGCAATTCATATTTTCACTCATATTTATTGCAATGGTCAGTCCAAGAGATGAGGTCTGGGTATCAGTCTGTGACTTACTTGCTTTCCTGTATGTTGCTTATGTGTTGATAACATTTAATCGGAGAAATACAGGAATTTCTATGCCCAGGATAAAACATTTGTTCTTTATAGATTGCAACTCTAGCTTTTCCTTCATTAAAATGCTTCAAAGATATTGCTTCCTTTGATCAATCATTTTTGTTTGCTAAAATAACATATGTTTGAGTATTCACTATGTGCCAGAGTTATGTAGCTTACATGAATTGTTTAATTAATTTTCACTTAATTCTCTGAGGAAATTATGACTACCAACTCCAATTTCCAGCTGGGTGAACTGAGACTTGGAGATGAAATAAGATTTAAAACTTCCATTTGATCCAACAATCTACTCTTGAGCCTTACTCATCCAGTGCTCCAGACTTATTTACTGGCTTGAGGTGATATCCTTCCTTGCCCTAACCCTAACACTCTGAACTGACAACATTCAATCAAACTGTTGATCACATGTATTTATGTATACATATGTACATACATATGCATATATATACATAGACACATATACATACATAGCTATGTGAACACCTACTCAGTTCTTCCCTTTTCCTTGCCACTCTTTAACCTCCAGCACACTGAACCACCATCAATCACTTCCTTTCTTGTTGTTTTATGAGAATTGCAACATTCACATTGACAGTGGAGACAAAAAATTTTTAAAAAAATTTTTAGTTGTAGATAGACACAATACCTTCGTTTTATTTATTTATGTGGTGCTGAGGATCAAACCCAGTGCCTCACACTTGTGAGGCAAGTGCTCCACCACTGAACCATAACTCCAGACCAAGAGACACCTTTTATCATGAAAGTGATATCACCCCTCATCAGCCCTCAAGGCGCCTGTCCCTTTTAACCTTAAGAAAATTTCTTTAAAAGAAATAAAATTATCCCCATTCTAGAATTCATAGTATCAAGCAAGTAAAGGTGATTTTTTTT
>JAJEJO010004232.1:579741-631073 GCA_020662805.1 Glaucomys volans
ATTGAACTCAAGGGCACTAGACCACTGAGTCACATCCCAGGCCTATTTTGTATTTTATTTAGAGACAGGGTCTCACTGAGTTACTTGTTGAGGCTGACTTTGAACTCACAATTCTCCTTCCTCAGCCTCCCAAGCTGCTGGAATTACAGGCATGTGCCACTGTACCCAGACCACATGGTCATAATCTTAATTGAATATGAACCACCTTAAAATATTTACAATGGTTTAAATAAATAAAGTAATATTTTAAGGTTATTTGAGTCCATCTTAATTCTTAAATCTACTTGGAAATCACCATAATGCCTCAATATTTTAGTTGATGCTTTGGTTCATGTGACATTTAAAGCAAAACATTTCAAATACTCAGTTCTGTGGTTTACTTTTCCCATTGAGTTCTAAAGTGTCATTGTTGGTTGATTTTTTTAAATATTTATTTACATATTCTTGAAATCATACCAATCAAATCTAAAACAGTTTACCAGAAATATATGGAACCATATTTAATGATTTTGCAATTATATATATATATATTTTTACATACTTTTAAAACTTTAATAAGATGGCTTTGGTAACTGTTGTTATTTAATCCACAGCCAACATCCTTTCTAACCTAAATTAAAACCTTATTGGAGACATTTATTCAAACTGTAACTGTTTTCTCTAATGAACTACCAATTCATTCGCCTACACAGCATGTTCTAATTTGTGCTTGTAGTGGTTTCTAGAAGCATATGGAGACCAACTGTGGTTATGTTTTGGGATCTTCTGTACAAAAACATGGTAATTGCTTTTGTTTTGCTGATTGCTCTCTAAGACAGTTTCAAATCCTTTCAACTTTCTTTATCCATGAGTTTTTTAATTGCAAATCCCCTTCTACTTTGTCAGATGAATTTCACATGATGCACTTATTGGCTAGGGCTGGTGAATCTGTCCAGAGGTCCTGTGATCTTTAGGAAAGATCAACCTCTTGCTCATAATTGACAAATTGTTCCCAGATATCAGACATCATCAGACTTGTTATTTCCATGGTGCCATAAACACAAAGGCAGAAGACACATAAAAGGTAAGAGGCCTTTTGCAACATAAAAGAGAAAGCACGATTGGCGTATCCTTTGCTTATTTGTGGGGGGGCGGGGGTTGTAGCAGCAAAAGATACAATAATACAAGCATCTCCCTGATTGATTAAAGTAGTGAAGTGTATTCTGCGGTTCATAAATAATGCTCTATTACTTTTCTTCAAAGACAAGTAAACCTTGACAGACTGACCTTTTCCAGGGCAGAAGTTGTTTCGGTGCCATAAATTATACTGTAAAACGAGTGGAAATGCTACTGAGAAGTGTGTGACAAAATAAGATTAAAGATTACTACACACAAAAGATTGTTGTTTTATTAATGGATTCCTGTCAATGGGATAAAAAATCCTTCGTCTTCTACTGGATCGTGAGATCACGTCAAGCTGAAAATTAGGGGGGATTTTTCTGAGAGGTAACTAAATGTGTCAAAATAACAATATTTTGATTTTTTTCTTCCTCCTGAATTATACTGGTTTCTAAAACAAATTTAGTTATTGTCCCAGACGCGTGTACCATCAGTAGTCATTTGCTTGTGAAGACTGGCTTTGATCTTGCAGTTGGCTGGCTTCTGTTATGCATGCAGGTGTCGGGAGATTACAGGGAAACACTTTGCTGAACAGACGTGGAGCACTATCTTCATCAGTGTGTTGTGCACTGCCAAGAGGAGAAAGCATATGGTAATTCTAAGCCATTAATTTATCTGGTGAACACTGAATCTGACAGAGCCATCCATGTCACTCTGAAGAAAGGAAAAATAATCACATGGTGACTTAAACTGTGAGAGTGCCTCTGAATTTCTCTTATGGTACACTTGTTTCCAATTTTATTGATTTGGAAAAAAAAAAACTTGAAATAATAGAAAGTAAAATACACACCATTTAACATATAGCCGAGGACTTAAGTCTGCTTAAATTAGAGTTCATGAGATCATGAGAATTCAAGGGCTCTGTAAGCAACCACTTTCTGCACAAATTCCATATATTATTCTTTTTAATGCTAATATTAGTGAATTTTTGCTCTTGTTATAATTATCCTTGTTCATTTTTCATTAAAAATAAGACTATGCATCTAAAACATTTTTCCAAGGGCTCTTTGGAAATGTGATTACAGTCTTAAGCAAACAAAACAAACAAAAGTATGGAGACCCTGATGGACAAATGGAATGAAAAAAGGAAAAGCAAAATTCTACAAAGTATCAAAAATATTTATTTTGAATGATACATTTCCATTTTAAACTGTGCTTAGATGTCCTTGCCCTTTATTGTGTGGTGCTAGCAGACATGCAATAGAGTAAAACAGAAATAGGAACAAAAGTCATCCTATAGAATTTCACTGAAGTTTCCAAAACTTTCCTTGGAATTTGATCTAGCATGGTTCACTTAAATAATAACAAGTCTCCTTGTTAGATAGAGCATATGCTCAGCATGGCACGATGCTATAAATCACTCCTTGTCACAAAGAAGAATAGATACTCTGGCTCTGCACTGCTTTGCCATTCTTTATAACTAGGGGCAGGGTATCAGTGTTGCCTTCATTACAGTCAGAACAGAAATGTTCACCTTAATTCATACACACCATTTTAAAGATAGGTGTCAGGAAGCAAATGACGAAACAATGAGATTACTGTTGCAAAGAGCATCCATCTACTTCTCAGATGAACCTAAAAATCTGTTAGTGAGTGTGGAGTGACATGATGAGCTGGAGAGATTTTGCATGCACTTTTCTTTGTGCTTTTTAAAACTCTTACACAGGACTTACCTACGCCCTCCAGTGCACATTCTTTTCACTTAGCTTTTGAATTGTTTGAAGACAGATCCAACTACTTGCATTTTGTATTGGTCTTAGCACAAAACAAAGAAATATGAAATGATACTATTTTAACAATATACCTCAATTTCTCTCTTTTTAGGAAAAAATTAACTGATAGGTCCTTTATAAGGGAGTTTGGAAGTCCCACTTGCACCCTTAGCTTCCTGTTTGTTCTAAAGCATACCAGAAGGCTGTGTTCTTCTTTAGCCCTGAAGTTCTCTGACAAGACAGAAGTGAACCACGTTATGTTAAGAATTTTCAGAAGTCAAAAGAGTCTTAGAAAACATCCACAATCTAAGAACAAGAACAATCGTGGTGATTCCAATGCACACATAGAGCTTCTGGGCATCCGTAATGTGAATACCTAGTGACTGTGTTGAGTGTTCACTTTTTTCTTTTTTTTTTTTTCTATAACAGCCGGTTATCTTTATGTTTTCACCATTAAAAAATTCTCTGGTGATCTCTTTCCCACCAGAATATAGAGAAGTTATTTACTGATCAATAATAATAACTTACCAGGTGCCACCCTGAATCAGTTAATGGGCCTCAGAGTCATCCCAGTTCTTCTGGTGGCCACTCCCTGAAGTTCTTCTTCTGCTTTTATCAAGGGAAGCTAATTCCTCCTGCCTCTCTAAACATTTCATAAGTAGAAGACTTCTGCTTTCGGACTCAGCATTTAAGTTCTCAATTTGATAGGATTGCATCTAAATTTCTAATCTCACATAGAGAGAATTTTCTTAAATTACCAAAACTAAGCTTTTACTGCGATTCCACACACAAGTTAACTCATGAATGTCTATCTCCTACTATCTGCACTTGTGCAGCTGAATTCATCTAAGTTTAGTGGAAAAGCATTCTAATAGTAATGCTACAGAGTGCTTCATCCTACTCTTGAAAGACATAACAACTTAAAGAGTTTGTATCTACTTAAACATTTATATGCATCTATATGTTTATATCTCAATTTTCATCTTGGAGAAAACTAGTACAGTACTAATATAAATATTGAGCTCACCCAAACTGCATGCAGATTACAATGCTCCCCAGTATTCTAATTATAGCAATAATTAGGAAAGCAAAAGTCAGATTTTTTTCACATCTTGGTGAAGGGCAAGTGAGTTCCTTCAAAGAGAAAGAAAGAAAGACAGATGGACTGACTCAAAAGAGAGATTCCATGTCTCTGGCAAGTTAGTGTTATTGCTTTTGTTTCCAATATACATGTCTAAATTTGACTATATATCATACTATTCATCACTTACTAATCTATCATTGTCCACTGATAAAAACAGGAGCTAGTTAGTGGGTAGCAACATAAGCCCAATTCATAAGCATCTCAAAGGGAAAGGACTCCAGCCTTATCTCAACATTGCAAAACAAAAACCATATACATAATAGAAAAATGCATATGTTTTATTAGATATAAAGAAATTACTTGTAGGTAAAAGATATAATTCACTAGTTATAGAAAATAATATTAGTAAATGCAACCACATCGAAACAAAATTCTGACACAATCAAGAAAGTTAAAAGAGGAGCAATAGACTTAAATATAAAAACATAAAAAACAATACTCTTTATAAGACAAAAAAATCTCAAATTAAGTAAGCCAGGGGCACAACAGAAAAGCAAGTAAAGGATATGATAACACAAGTCACAGGGTAATATAGAAAATGAATATAAGAACTTGATTCATTCACTGATAAGCAAGAAGGTTAACAGAGACATTTATACCAGTCAAATTTTTAAGTACGTGGAAGGAAATTAACCAACATGAGCTGGGTTTAAGAAAACTATTTGGCAAACTCAGTTGTAATTGATGAGAGGGAATACAGTATTGGCTTCAGCTACTGTATGAAAGAAGAAAATGTTCACCAAAGCTCAGAAAACCTCATGGTAGTTAGGACAGGAAACTGAGCCAAAAAAAAAAAAAAAAAAGAAAAAGAAAAAGAAAAGTCAATCAAATCCATGTCATACAAATCTTATGTGGTAAAACCTGGGTTTGCAATTGACCTGACTTTTGTCATTCCTGACTTCCAAGCCCTTTCTTAGATTGAATAAGCACTTTTAAAAATTATATCTTTATTTGCATCAGCTACAAAATATTGGGGACCATTATTAGGGAAATAATCAATTTCACATGTTGCTACAACTTTATAAAAATTCTAGTAGCAATAGTATGCTGTTAAATATCAGTTTCTTCATCTGGAACTAAAGACTTTAGATTAAATTCCCTTTTAAAGGTCCCTATGTCTCTAAATTTTATGATTCTACTATTTTGTGGGTGTTTTTAAAGTGTTTGTGTGTGTGTGTGTGTGTGTGTGTGTGCCTACATTCTTGTTCCTGCTCAAGTTCAATTTCAACTCATGAAACTAAAATTTAGGAATGTCACATTAAGAGTTTTCATGGTATTTTATTCTGTTTAGTGAAATTCAGTTTATATTTCACATTCACAAAATGATATATTCTATATCTCTAGAATAATTCATTACTAAAAGACATTTGTAGGAACTCATTTTATTATCATACAATGATATAATTTCACCATATCATGTTATATATGCATTATGCTTTAAAAAATAGAGTCTGCTACCTTAAGGAATTACAAAACCCAAGATGATATGTTCATCTTTACAATGAGATGCAAATATTCTCTAAGAGAATATTTGAAAAGATTTGCATAAGATTATACTTAAACTAACTGATCCTACTATTGAAATTTAGAACATAATGCTGGGAAATTCTTTGAATCTTTACATTTTTTTACTGGAGTATGAAATGGAAACTTTTAATTTCTTTTAAATTTTCACACTTTGGAGTTTACATGAAAATCAAGCAAGTATTGATTGACGTGTTTGGTAGGATCAGTCATCTTTATCTTATGCAAATGACCTCTTATATTCATATTGTTGCCAGTTTCAGATAAATTCATCCTTATTGGCTTATTCTGTGATTAACTATGGAATAGATATTAATATTTTCTTATGCCATTCATGTATTTTTACCAGCAAATAGTAATTATTAATACAAAGAAAGGACAGAGTAAGCAGCCATAGTCATTGAACATATTCACTCCATCTTTTAAAGGATAGGAACAGCTTTGACAAGTTGAACACATGTTGATTAAGCATAGTCTTTCTGAAAGGCCACAGAAATGTAATTCAGGCTTCTAAGGTTTGTAAATGTCTGGAATTCCTGTAGGTCAAACATGAGGAACCATCTTGGGTCTCAGCATGATGAGTCAGCCTGGTACTAGTAGGATTCATGAGGATTTCTTCAGTTTATCCAACTGGTTGCATAGCTGTGTATTACTTTCAAGTATAAATTTCATAGTACCAATTAGTGTCAATCTTATGTTGCCAAGGGTTCATCTGCTAAGCAAGGTCTGAATGCAAAGTTATTTTTACTATGTTCCTATGACAGCCTCTGTACTGGATTATCTTCCTCCAGTTCTCAAACTCCTACTTGAATTTCCCTTTTTCACTTTGTAAATTTCATCCTGAAACCCTCTTTTGTTATTTCTGACCCCCTGGTTTATAATGTGCAATAATTCCATATTTGTCTGTTAGGTATCAAATGACAATAACAAAGATGGCTCTTTTCCTTTATTTTCTTAATCATATTTTCATTTTTTGATTCATAACATTCAGGTTTACTGGTTGATAAATGTTTTCAGGATCTTGTCACTAAACAGGTATGATTACAAAATATTTGCTGTGATAAATTGAATTGTGGTCACACCAGTCATGTCTACCTGTGAATCACAAAACCTTCGAAGGTGTCACCTTACATAGCAAAGAAGAATTTGAGATATGGTTGAGAATCATGAGATTGGACATTATCCTGGAATGCCCATAAGCCTCATACAATCACAAGGCTCCTTAGAAGATGGTTACAGGAGAGTCAGAGTCAAAGATGTGGCAATGGAAGCAGAGAGAGACTTGAAGATGGTGTGCTATTGGATATGAAGATGAATGAAGAGGCCTAGACCAAGGCACAGAAAGTGTCTCTCTCTGAGAGCTGTAAATAGGCTAGAGGTAGGTTGTCCCTAGAGCCTCACAAGAAATAGGACTTGCCAGAATCTTGACTTCTGCCAGTGAGACTGATTTTGGACTTCTGATCTGTACAGCTCAAAGATAGTAAATTTGTGTTTTTTAAACCTCTGATTCAATGATAATTTGGCAGCAATAAAAAATTAATACATTTGTTGAATACCTGTTAACCTTCTAATCACTGAGTTTTGCCTTTAACAAAAAGTTAAGTATTGTTTTTGTTTTATTTATGAGATATATTCTAAGTCATTTCCACATTAAGTTATTGTAAAAGGTGCTGGATGTACATTTAAATGGTTTTATTAGTCATCAATAAAGACATCCAGCAGGGAGTATAAAGGTGGCAATCCCTCACTTTGGGGACTATTGCTGGGACTTCAACAAAAATGGGAGCAAAGATATGTGCTATGGCTCTACCTAAACACATGAAAACAGTTTTGTTTTTCCCACAGAAATGCTCCTGTCATCTTGGTAAACACATTCTGAATTATAAGGGAATGTTCTACTTAATGAACAAATACTTAATATTTGCTGAAAGCTAACATGTCAACTCTTTTGGGACAGTGCTATGAAGCAAAGAACAGAAGAAAAATCTTTTGAAATTGTTTTATGATATGCAAAACAAACTAATCAATTTAACACATTATGCATAGTATAATGACAAATGCATAGTATTTTAAAGTATTTGCAGTATTAATTAATGCTCATACCAATACATTAGTACTAACTAGTTCACCTTTATTTTTTCTTCTTGTTTAGAAACTCTCATCCTAAATCACTAAAAAAAGCCTCTGGCTGCTACTGCAGCTCCTGAGATAATATGATCTGTGTTCCTTATCTCCAGGTCCTAATCTACTAGGAACACAGAAAAATCATCTTTTTAAAACCTACAAAGAAAGCACCAGAAAACAAAAATACTCAGACTTTATATTTATTAAATAAATTCAAGTTTAAAATGATAGGAACCATTTCTCAACTACCAACTTGGGTCCGTCCTCAAGAATCCATCTTCATGGGAGAAACCTTGGAAGCCTTCAGAGCAGAGGCCGTGCTATGCTGGATCTTTAGCACTGACTTGCAGAGGCCAAGTGGAGGGGCAGGGGACAGCATTCAGGCCAAAAGATAGAACAAACCATGAGACGAAGGCATGGGTGGATGCAGCTTGTTCAGGGTACTAGCAGAGCTGCCATGAGAGGCAAGAACCATGAGAACTGGGGTGAGTGTTGTGGCAGATCTAGAAAGGTTTGGTGTGAAATGCTATGGGGCACAGATTTATCCTGTTTCCCTTGAAAGGAAAATTTTTAGAAGATAAATCAAAAGGCTTTTTGTGAAACAAACCAACTACTACATTGTGTAGAAAATAGATTTGTAGGGAAAAAAAGCTATAATATATAAGGTACTTGGAAGTAGATGATTGCAACAGTTAAAATGAAGTGAGATGGGACAAATATCTGTTCTAGGCCATCCACAGACCCACTCAGACTGTGAAAGGAAGAGAGGGAACCAAAATAATAGTCACAAGATAAAATCCATATGTCTGGGTTATTAGCTTGCTTGTGAAGAACAAGAGGGAAGGAGGAAATAGAGATGACTTCTAGAGTTCCTTGTTGAGCAACTTGGAAAAGAATGAGAAAAGCATTTTTAGGATGGGGAAGTGTGTTTTCTACTTTGAATTTGTTGAGAAAGCAGTAACTGTGGGACGAATAATTACACGCATCCCAAGTGCTGTTAAATGTAGGAACCTTGAGTTTAGGTTAGAAATTTGGTGAAGAATTAGACCCAAGATTCATCAGCATGTATGTAGTGGAAGTATGGGACTAAATGATTTCACCTAGGAAAAGCAAACTGGGCATTTTGAAAGCATGGGACTAAATGATTTCACCTAAGAAAAGCAAAGTAGACCATTTTAAAGTGTAAATTTGAAAGAGCTGCCACAATGAATTAAAAATGAAAATGTTTAGCACTTACTAAAAGGATGATCTGTTGGCAAGGTTTTTTCCTTTGCATCTTTAACTGTTGTGGTTTGAGTCTGAAAAGTCCCTCAGAAGCTTGTGTGCTAAAGGCACTGTTAGAGATGAGACCTTTGAGAATTGATAGGCTCATAAGGACTCTGACCTCATCAATGGATTGATCCAGTTATGGATTCATTCCTTAATGAGCTTATTGGGAGGTGGCGGAAGCATTAAGATGTGGGGCCTGGTTGAAGGAAGTATATCAATAGAGCTGTGCTCTTTAAAGGTATATTTTGGGGGCTGACAAAACCCATCTCTTTCCATTTCTCAGCTACTACCAGATGAGCAGTTCTGCTCTGTCATGCAGTCTTCACCATGATGTTCTTCTTTGTCACAGGCCAATAGTAACAGGGCAAAGCAACAATGGACTAAAACCTCAGAAACCATGAACCAAAATAAACCTTTCCTCTTTTTAAATTGTTTATATCAGGTACTTTTGTCATAGCAATGGAAAACTAATAAACACACTAGCATACATGTTTTTGGATCAAAGAGTAAGCCCTCTTTTTCAAGCGGTGCTCAACTTCATTGATGCAAACCACTGACTAGTTCACTAGGTAGAAAACTTATTTAAACTCTCGGTGAGTTTTATACCTTTGAAGCCTATTAATTTGACTACATATAAATGGAATTAGGCTTGTTTGCAGATTGTTTCCTGGTCATTAGATCTTTATTTCATGGATCTATGTTTTCTTTCCTTGTTGTACTAGGGATGACACCTAGGGATACATTACCACTAAGCTACACTCCCAGTCCTCTTTTATTTTTTCTTTGGACACAGGGCCTCACTAAGTTGCCCAGGCCATATTCAATTCTCCCGTCACAGTCTCCAGAGCAGCCAGGATTACAGGTACAGACTACTGATTATGTTTTTAACACTGTGAAATCATTTTCATAGCTGGAGTATCTCTAAATTCCCCACATTTTATTTACCTTTTGCACTTCTGAATGTGACCTTCTACTGGAGTAGGTAAATAATTGCATTTATTTATATGAAGTATATGATTTTATACATCAATTAACTAATTCAATTTTACTTCTTATTCTTCAGTGTCATTCTTGTGTAAATCCTCCTCCTAAACTCTGTTCTGTCTTGTGGTTAGGAAGGACTGCCTCAAGCAAAGCCTGTCATCTATGGCCCAATAATTTAATATATTTTTTACCAAAGGAAAAGGAAATATTTGTTCTGATTACCTTTCAAGAGAAAATATTATGCTTAGATATTTTCCTATAATTATACTTATGATTATGTTGTCTAAAATTGACAACTGTGTTTTACAGTTGGTACAACTGGGCTAATTAAGGTTAGTTAAGGTGAATCCTAATATGGATAGAGTCTAAGCAAGATACTTCATCTGATCCCAATTGTAGCAAAACATCTTTCTAAGAACAAGGAAGTTGTACTTTATAGGGCAAGGAAGGCTTCCATTCATTTTTGTTGATGTCATCTTGTAGCTACATATCCTCATTTCCAAATTGCTTTAGCTAACTTTGTTATGATAAATAGATAGATCAATCATAAGTTAAATAATCAGGAAACTGCCTGCATGCACAGAAAACTTAATTTAGGACTTCCATAGGGAAGGTCTGAGTTTAGGAATTAGAAGTGGAAATTGAAAAAATGTAGTTTCTGTGAGTCACTCTTTGAAGTTACTAATACCCTTAACTCTATGACAAGGCTATGTTTAAAAAATAAATAAAGGCAAAGAGGGTCAGAGTATAGTCCCACTTATTACTGACTCTAAAGAATCTGCCTTTTAAAAAATCCCAAAACATATTTTCCTTTACTTAACAATCAGCTCATTCCTAATGATCTCAGGAAAAGAACAAACAAGGCTTTGGGAATTAGTAGATCCAACTATTGATTTGTTTTAACTAAATTAAGAACAAATTAAATGCATTGGCTAGTTTCTAACATGAAAATATGAGCAATGTATGAAACACATTTAAGGGGATCATTTTGTGACGACATATTTTCCAGTAATGCATAATTATAAATATTTACAATAAACTATGTTTTTCAAATATTTACAACAAATATTTGTCATAAAATGATGGTCCAACATAATGGTACAAAAATGACTCATAAGTCTTTCCTCTATAAGTAACTGTAAGAATGTGACCATGAAAAAGACAGCAAAGGGAACATAAACATAAAGAAAGCAGACATGGTCAACAATAAAAATTACCACTATCATTAAATGTTACTATATGCTCATAACATCATGTACCTAATTCTGTCAAAATTTATGGATCACTGATTTAAAAATCTACCCAAGATGTGAGATAGAATTGTAAACAGATTGAGTACCCCAGCAGGGCAGGTACAATGATAGAAAACTGTGTGAAGTGTAACAATTTCATCTGAAGACATAGGCAAAGCTTGGGACAGGTGTTCTTTGGTCAGGGCCTACGTGATAAGTAGGACTTCCCTGTACAATTGCTCCAAATTCTAGAAAGAAGTTGAAGAGACTGTAGAATATACACCCAAGGGTCCAACTCTAACCTTACTTCAAAAGAATTCAATACAAGCTGGGTGTGGTGGCGCACGCCTGTAATCCCAGCACTTGGGAGGCTGAGGCAGGAGGATCGAGAGTTCAAAGCTGGCCTCAGCAACTTAGCAAGGCCCTAAGCAACTCAGTGAGACCCTGACTCTAAATAAAAAACAAAATAGGGCTGGTAATGTGGCTCAGTGGTGGAGTGACCCTGGGTTCAATCCCCAGTACCCCCCCCAAAAAAATAAAAAAAATTCAGGACACACTTGTAAAAACTTTAATTCTCCTTCCTAGGCAGTTTTAACACAGCAAATCTAGAGTGGGACCCAAGAATTTGTAATTTTGAAGCTCCCCAGGTGATATAATGTTAAGTTTAGTGTGCAGTGAGTACAGTCAATTGGGTAGGAAGTGGAAGTTTCCTCTTCAAATGTTGTGGGGATGAGCTAAGTATGGTTTGGGAAGACTCTTTTTGTTTTGTTTTAAAGACAACCCAAACCTGTTTTTCTCAACCTTTAATGTGTGCATCTGAATCACCTTGGAGTAGAAGAGGAGAGGAAAAGGGGCCTGAAATCCTGCATTTCTAACAAGTTCCCTGGTAATGTAATGCTATGGGTTCGTGATCCATCTTTGTTGCTCTAGTTTGATGAATTGAAAAGTAAAAGGCACAAAATTAGAAAAATTAAGAACGTGAGGGTGGGAAAGTAGAAGGAATAGCTTCTGATTTCCAAGTTAATGGATTGAGGTTATTGAATATTTAAGAACATATAATATTCCCTAGTCTTGCAGTATCCTATCTAACCAAGAGGAAATAAAGTTACTTTCATTAACTCCACAAATTAAATGACTATTAAAAAGAGTCAATATATAAATATATAAAGTCTTATATAAAGTCAATAGAGTGCAGTAGGAAAAAGCAGAGATTCTGAAGGTGGCCTGGCTGAGTTCGAACTCCACCTCCATGTTTTCTGGTTGTGATGGTGCAGCAAAAAATATTTAACCTGTTTGCATCTCATTGTCTTATTTGTAAAATGGAGATGATACAAGTTTTTACTTTTCTGGAGTGTGAAATCATCTCTAGTTAATATGTGAAACAGAACTGATAGAAACAAAACCTGGCAAGAGTCAAGCACTCTAACAACACCTGCCACTTTCTGTATTACCTTTGGTTTCATAGATATTAATATGATATTAACATATCAAAAACAGAAAACAAATTTTCAGTTTGTTTTGCTCACAACCCTCTGGCTTTCTGGTCAACCTGGGTTCAATCTCATTCCTTTGTCTTGCAACATGATGCAAACCCTTCCTTTTATTCTTCATTTACCTTTTTGGGCCCATTATATTTTAAAATATTGTACCTCTATCTACTTACAGTTTGTTCTCTCATTTTTAAGTTACCAAGGTCTCTATAATTTGTGCAATTGTACCTCTCAGAATATTCTATGACAACCATTCTTAGCAAGGTCAATTAATTTAATAGTGAACTTAATAAGGTCAAATGAACTTTTTTCCTCTGGAAAAATCTATTTTTCACATTGTTAGTCATCTATTTTTCAAAATTCTACATTCTTTCCAAAGTAACAGAAAAGAGAATTTCAAATATAAATCATATCACACATGATATCAAAATTGCAAAAAATAAAATAAAATGAAAAGTCAAGATCTCTGTAATCTGAGGTTCGAAGAAAAATCTAAATCGAGGAGCAGGTACCCAGATGGTAAAGAGGAGGCAGGTAGGTATTGCAGGTATATCCTATGACATTGACAAAGCCCCGTATAGGACGAGTCAGTTGACTATGAAATGAAGCAAGGAAACCAGTTTGAGAAAAAAGAAAAGGCATTTGATATTAGGAAGTTAGAAAAGATGAGACTGATAACATTGGTCAAATCTGATGACTTTATATTATATAAACTTGAAAAAGCTGCCACAATACCTCAAGGAATCTTTGATAGTTTCAGTTTAGAGGTGACCAAAAGGAAAATTTGCATGATGTTTGGAAGATGGATGAGTCAGTGGCCTTAAAGGTTAGAGAGATAGTGGAAGAAAGAGGTGTCAGTGAATCCTGCTCCACTCTGTATCCAGCTCTTTTCCCACCTGTCAGCCCTGCCAGTCAACAGGCATGTCAGCCCATCACCTGATGCAAAGCCTTCCATGAGCTTCTCCCGCTGTTCTCACTTATGGTCCCACACCAGCAGGGATGCATCAGACTTCAAGAGGCTGCTCAGGGCTTCTGCCAAACTGCAGCTCAGCTCCCAGACTATCACTTTCCTAATCTACTTGCCCAGTTGTTTAGGTCTCATTTCTTCAGTGAATAGATCACCTTTTCTTACCTTCAATAGTTCTGCTTCCCTGATTGGCCCTGACTGCCACCAGATTTTAAATTTAGCATTGGTCTCATAGAAAATAATTGAACATTAAAGATTCTCAGGCAGCAACATGGTAAAAGTGGAGGCAGCTGACTCCAATAGTGGTCTCACTCTGATTTCATCCTGGATTGTGAGAGTTGGCGATTAATAGCAGGGATGGGACCAGATGGAATATTCTAGTAAGTGAAGTGGGAGCTAGTGAGAGCTCCAGAATGAAGATACAATTAAAGAAACTATCCTCACCTCTTTCAAGTGTTGATTCTGGTGTTCTTCTTTAGAGGCTTCATGATATAATACAATCCTGGGTACGCGGTAGAAACAGGTCAAAATTTGCAATTTTTGAGAATGAATCACTTTAATAAAAGATGAGTTGTATCTTTCATTAATTAACAACTTAAAACAAAATACTTCTTGAATTCTGTTAAAATGTAAGCTCCATAAGACTGTGTAATCTGTGGTTTAACTTCTATTGCCATATTTCAGTGCCTAGAACAGTTCCTGGTACATACTAGGGTCTGAATAAATATTTGTTGAATAAATAAATCAATGGTTGATGTCAGTGGACATCACAAACCCTTACTTAAACAGAAAAGTGAAACATTCATTCAGCTGAACTATTCATTTCAAAAAAAAGTTTATAAAATCATAGTTTATGGGAGTGCTTCACCGCCACACAAATATCTCGGCAGATGTAATCTACCAATTAAACTTAGAATTTCAGAGTGTATAATCCTATAGAAAGTGATTTGATGGGAAAGTTTATGTTCTTCATCTAAAATAAACTATTTGCTAAAAATATTTCTGTCATGGTTTTCTTCATTGTTGTTGCTTTTTTTTTTTTTTTTTTTTCCTGGGCAAAAAATTATGATTTTGAGAGGTTTTTTTTTACCATTCAGGAAAATCATTTTTTGGCTATAAATATTAATGGATTTAGTAATAAATTACACACTTGAATGGCATTTTATTACTTAAAACTAAAATATTAAAAACCTTATTTGAAATGCACAGAGAAATCATGTAATTTAAATCACCTTAGACTTGGAAATGGACTGCAAACCACTACTTAGAAAGAAGTATAAATCTTAAAATATGTATTTTGGTAATGGGCCAACACATTGCCCAAAATCATCTAAAAAGAAAGTGGACAGGATCTCTGGTCTAGTATAGTTTTCCTTAGATAAGTGAACTTTTTGCTTCCTTGGGTCATTCTTTAAAATTAATAACATAAGCACTGAAGTCAGAATTGGTAAGAACTAACTTTTTTGACCATTTAAAGTAGCATTTTCTTCTCTTGGAAAATGAATTTACTCATGACATTATAAGCCAAGAGTGTAATCTTCTCAAAAATAAATCCTACAGATTGGCCACATGAAATATACACTCAAAAGTATGTCTCCAAGTCATATTTCTCCTTTTGAGAAATTTGGAATTAATAATTTAAGCCTTGATATTAATTTATTTCTGAAATGTATAATACATGAATTCCTCAGATTAATTCTATCTAATCATTTTAGGAATAGAAATAATAATTTTATTCAGGAATCAATCATTATCATTATGCCTTCAGCCAATATTTACCATGACCAGGGCATAAAATACTGTCCTTGCTGTAAATAATTTTGCTGCAAATTCCACAATTTTAACCCACTACAAAATAGTGCTAAACATGTGGTTTATTTCCAGGAGCTTAATACTTTAGTCTACTTTTATGTTCGGCGCAATAGGTTTTCTATTTGGCTACATGTCCTTCTCAGTTACGTTTCAGAGTTTATTTTTATGTCACCTCCCAATTAAGAACTTTCAATGACTCTCCACTGTAAGTAAAACCTGCATTCCATCACATAATAGGCTTGACAATCTAATCTGTCCCATGTCATACCTTTTCAGGGTTTCATTCTTCTTACTCAGTCCACTGTATACCATCCATATGAGATCTTCCACTGCTGATGAAGATGATTGCCAAAGTGTCTGTGAAAGATGAAGGAAACTTCTAGAATGTTCTCGATTCCCACCATTAACTTCTGCCATTCTTGAAGGACGAACCGAGCATAGCACCCAGTTTTACAAAATGTTCTCATCTCTCCCTGACTTGTCCACTAAACTGCATGATTTGCACCTCTTTTGCAACCATGTATTACAGTTCTCTGTGCATTCAATCTGCCTTGCCTACCAGACTGTTAAGACTTTGGTGAAAAGGGATCTTGTCTCATTCATATTTGCACTTAGCATATAAATACATAAATGCTCCATTAATGATTATGAAGCAAACTGAAGCAAATCAAATTGCAATGAAATGGGGAGCCAGTGTAGTGGTGGGAATAGAAATGCACCTTGGATCAAGTTTTTTAATGCAGCCACAAAGCAATTAGCAAGTGTAGTTTTCACTAAGATCAGAGATTTCTGTTAGTAAGGAGATCACTGCAGGGAGTACATAAAAGGAAAAACACCCTTGAGAATCGTCAAAACAATAATTTAAATTATCTCACTGAAGGAAAGGTAAAGAGAGCAAAATTTGACCCTGTGATTTAGGTACTTAACACTGAAATCTTCAAAACCATTCAAAGGGAGCATTACATTTGAAAAAAACACAAAACTGAGGCAATGAGTCACACACAAGTGAGCCGCAGAATGAAGGTGCAAATTCTGTCAGGCCCTTGGTTTTGTGCTCTTGAACACATACATTTGCCTTCAGTCCCAGCAGGTCTTACTAGTCACACTTTAAAAACCATCATTCCTATTATTTTGATTTAAAAGCATGTATCAGCTGAAGAATTGATTTATTGTCCCACTGCCTGGAAATAACCAAGTAAATTTTGTCAACCATTTTCTATGAGAATAAATAAATACAAAATATATTTTTCCTAATATTAGGTCCTTCTGTATATGTAACATGGAAGAATTAATTTTTCATTTTACACAGATTCCATGTGATTCCAACATTCATGTAAAACATAGGTTTATGCTACATAATATTTCAATTACCTGTATGAAGTAATTATAGTTAATTCTACACATCTTGCATCATTACACATTTCAGTAGTTCAGTATCTTTTACTACTATATGTAAATTTTTATTAAGTGTCCTCTACATAAATATTTTCATGCATTTCAGATTATTTGGTGTCCGACTTTCAACTTTCACAGGAAAGGAGGAAAATGGCACAATGCAGTTAATCTGTATCTCACTTCACACTTGCAGAAATTAACAGGCTCTAGACCTCCTTGCAAACCATTTAATGTAGGATTTCTCAACCTCAAGAACTGTTAACATTTGAGACCAGGTAATTAACTCCTCATTTTGTGTGTGTGGCTGGGGTGCTTTACGCATGGTAAGTGATCAAGCAACATTCTTGGCCTCCATCCCTAGAAGCTAGTAGCTATCCCCACCTGCCCACTCCAAACAATCCAAAATGTCTCCAGGTATTTTCAAATACCCTGGGTGGGTGAAAGAAGGTTTAGGTAATAATGATCCTCCCCTACTCTCATAAACTACTGGTCTATGATATAGACTAAGACCCACCCAATCCATCTACTTTTCCACTGGCCTAATTTTGAAGGGAGAAGGAAATATCACTCTACAAACGTATCTCATTTCCAAAAACTGTTGGGGATCCAGAAAAGAGTGTAACAAGTAGTTTGCATTGTATCAGACCATGAAATGATTCAACTTCAAGAAAATATAACTAACATTTCTAAATACCAAAACAACATCCAAATATGTATTGAAAACAAGTACTGGTTTTGTGCCAGGATGTCAAAACTGTATGTATAAAAGACAGTCTTTGAATAGTCTGCAGAAGACACTTCACAGTAACCAGTTGAAAAATGAAGATAAAGCCTTGAATAGAGACAGATTGATATGTAAAGAAAAAGAAGGA
Source organism: Glaucomys volans (assembly GCA_020662805.1). Classification (NCBI taxonomy): domain Eukaryota; kingdom Metazoa; phylum Chordata; class Mammalia; order Rodentia; family Sciuridae; genus Glaucomys; species Glaucomys volans. The sequence goes on from JAJEJO010004232.1 coordinate 597,425, forward strand.
GTAGAGGTTAATGAATTATTTCTAAATCAATATAATGTAATAAAATTCTCCCTTCTGTGAAAATGGGAAATTTGCATTTATGCCCAGTGAAATATAGATGAGCAGTGATTGTGCTTATTACACCTGTCACAGTGAAAAAAAATCAGGGCACATTATCTACTAGTTACATTTCTTCAAAACTGATTAACCTTAATACATTTTTCCCTTCACTGATCTTACAGAGTTTACTGAATATAGCGTGTCTTGATTAAAATTGCCCACATCTTAATTCAAGTCATCCTTTTCTCTAACTTGTAGATCTTTTGATCATTTCTTTAAATTAACTGTTTAACTAATTGGAATAAAGCAATTTCTTGGCCATGATATATTCAAAAATTCAAATAGGGAGTCCCTCAGAATGAATGTTTCAAGAAAATGAGAAAGAGTTATTAAAACAACAATGCTTTTGCCCATGTCTATGTGTTTAGGATAAAAATTATTTAAAGGTAAAATAGATGTCTTTATAAAGAATCACAGAGATAAATTTTCCTGATATTCAAAAGTGCTATGTGTTTCTAGTTTGCAGATATTCCATTCTGCTTTCTCCAGTTCAGACATTTTTGATATTCTATTATTTGATAATGCACAATCTGTGAATAAATATTTGGTTGTTAACTGAGTATGTTTCTGTTACTTGCCTACCTAGCAACTGATCAAATTTCTCTAACAGTTGATATGATTTTATGGTTAAGAAAACCCAAAACACCTAATTATCCATCTGTTCATCCACAGTTTATGAAGAAAATTGACAGCTCCCATCTTTTCATTAGGGTCAGATCTGTTACTGTTATGGCCAAATTTGCGCAACTGAAATATTTGAGGATTCTACTTCAGTACAAGTCTGTGTGGTAATATAACAAGTAAAACCACAGGGCCAAATGAGGTAGTTGAGGTGCCATAAGGGAGACCATGGAATTTTCAATCTGTCTAGTTCACAAAAATAGTGACCTCTAAACATACAGGTTTTCTTTTGCAAGTGGTGAAACTTGATTATTAAACAAGGAAGGTATTTGTCACAATCAAAATTTTTTGAAAAATTTTCCATTGAAATGATTTTCAGCATCTTCACAATCTTGAGGTATAAAGCCAATACTTATGCATATAGTGAATCATCTCTTGTGCTTGCTTTTTGTACAATTTTTACAGAATAAATTCATTTCCTGTTTTTTTGCAAATAAAGTACAACATAAAATTAAAGCCATGTCCTTGTTACTTTAATTTCTAATGGCCAACTCAATGTTTAACTCAGATCCAGTCTAAGTTGTCTTGAAGTACACTATCATTACAGCCTGCCACCTCCTGCTCAGACATCCCACACCAGTCCCAGGGTTAGACTGCTTTTTGCTACAGCTCCCTCAAAAGAAAGCAGCAATATAAGCTTAAGAAATAAAAAATTAATGCATTGAAACAGGACTTAAATAGTAAATATTTTTGGATGAACAAATAATAACTTATCCTTATTAAGTCTGTCATACAAAATATAATTGACTAAACATAACATGCATAGGTTTTTTTTAGAAGAAAACTATTCCTGCCAAGTTTCTTTCAATACATAGTAAAAAAAAAAAAAAAAAAAAGAAAAGAAAAAGCTTGCCATATTCTCTCTCTGTCTCTCTCTCTCTCCCTTCCACACACACACACACACACACACACACATACACACAAAGACACACACACACACACACACACACACATACCTCAATTAATGGGGCAGCTTTAAAGTATACACACTGAAGTAGTCAAACCTGAGTTCTTAAAATATCTTTAAAAATTCCTCTAATTAATTTAAAGCATAAAGACTATATGAGAGGATGCACATTATAAAGTGATAAATGCTTCTGTCTGTTACGAGAGAAATTCTACTAGGAATAAGTAAGAATAAGCATAAACCAAGTTGTTTTTAGAATCTGCTGAGATTCAGTTCCTCTGCAGCAAATCCAAGAAAAGTGTGAGACAGAATAAATGTCCTATTTTCTTTCTCATGCCTGGAGATTACTTTAGTTGAATAGGTGACTTCATCATTTTCTTGCACTGTTTGTAATTCTAGGACAATTGCCAATGACACGTTTTTCTCAACTATTCCAAGGCATCAATTCAAACCTTGTTTACACAAAAATTGCCAGGAAAAATATGAAGCTGCAATATAGCCCCACTCTTTCCCTTTGGTCAGTACTACCCATCAGAATGTGTTAAGATTTTTTTCCTGTGGCAATTAATAGGAAATTGCCAACATCCATCATTTTTAATGCAAGTGATATTCACACCCATCAGGGAAATATATGAGAGACAAATACCCAGATTGCTTAAAGGTGGTCTCAAGGTCACTCTCAAAGATCTACCAGAAACATTTACAGGCCGTTCAAATTGCTTATAATTTGTCAGTAATCTTTCAGAACATTTTTTCAGTAGATAAGTTGATTTGTAATTTGAAGTAACCAACACAAGTTTGGACTTAAAAACATGGGTTTGGAATAGTATAAATAAAAAAGAACACATTTGTCCCAAGGCAAGATCAGGGGCAGGTAATCCCCTCAGTGCTCTTTCCACCAGAGAAGTTGATATGCCTCTTTGACTTAATACAAGATCTCCTAAAAATAAACCTTGCACTTATTATTGTTTATATAGGAAAAACACAATGTGGAATTATAAATAATATTTCATCTTTGAAATTTTTTAAGGGACGATTTAGCAATTCAACAGATCCAGAAAGCAAATTGCAGAACTCTAGAAATTTCTAAATTGGATATCCACCCAGTTTTCCCACTGGTTTGAAGATGTCAGTATGTTTCTTACATGAGAATCATTATACCTAAGTACAGAAACCATGAATAAAAATGAAAATAAAACGTAAAATCCAGGACAAAATAGCATCCTCCTGTGAGAAACTAGGGAACACCATTGACAATTTAACAGCACAGGCCCTAAAAGTAAAATGAAGGTCCTCATCTTTGGTCTAAAAGAAAGAGGGCGACTATGTATTAAATCCCCAAGGAAGTCACTTGAAAGGAAAGAGCAAGCATTAATGCTGTCATACAATTTTAAAACGGCACCAGATTAAAAAGAACCGCCGGGTACTTTTCATGCTTATTTTTTCCATGAAGAAAAGTTGCTCAGCTCTGGTAGGGCAGATCAGATGATTTCAGAAACCACATCCTCATTACTCAGAAGAAGATTCCACCTGTCAGTATTTCAGAATTATTAGTTCTGTCCCCAATTTCTTCCCTTGAAACCACTGTATTTGTTCTCAGTGGTCCAGTGGCCACACTGATGGTAATCAGGCCCCTAATTTTCATAACCAGAGTGATGTTTAACATGAAGTAGGTCAGACAAGAGAGGGAAAATTGTCACTTGGGAGTGGGTCAATGTGTGCTAGAAATACTAGACACATGCACACACGTTGACCTTTTAGTTTGAAAACTGGCTATTCAATTAGAGATTGAAATAATTGTCTGGTTTTCCTCTTCTCATTTTTAATGATATGTTTTCACTGTTGGTGGGTACTTCCCCCGTTTTAATATTTCTATAGCAGTTCACAACCCTAGAATTAAACACTTCTTGCACTCACTCCTATCTGTGGTAGGAGAAGTGACTTACTTCATCTGAGGTAGAAAAGAACCTGTAATCCATTTAGACACAACAATCAGAGCCATGTCACTCCATGGAAACAGCATTCTCCCTTTCCTCCCATTGTACTCAAACACAAGACCTCTCATGTTCCCCTTCCTTGTAAGGAAGACAGAGAGAGTCAGGGCCCTGTAGCTCTTTGACCTGAGTGCTGGAATGTCGCTTTTGCTTCAGGGTGCATAAAGAGGCCCTCCTTTCCTTAATTTAGTCTTATGCTTGCATTGGTTTTCCACTGCCATATAAGAAAGCACCCTTAAAGTTGGTTTCTTAAAACACAATCATCATTTTTAATCTCTCACAGTTTTTGTAAGTCAAAAACTGACAGGGCCCAGTGAGATCAGCTCATTCCTCTGAAGTCTGGAGCCTCAGCTGGAAAACTGGATGGCTGCTGGAAAACTTGAGTCCTGTAAAGGCTCATTCACTCGTGTCTTGCAGTTGATGTGGACTAAGACCATCCCCAGATGTTGACTGGAACACATAAATATATCTGTCCATGTGGCCTGGCTGCCTTGTGATTTTGTGACTAGCTTTGAAAGTTGAAAAGAGAGAAGAGTAGGGGCTGTGTTACAGTTTGGATGTGAAGCGTTCTCTTAAAAACTCTTACAATGATAAAGGAATGTTTGGAGGTGTAATAATTGGATTGTGAGAACTGTATCCTAATCAGTCCATCCTACTTTGAATGGACTGACTAGGTGTTAACTGTAGGCAGGTGGAAGTAGGTGGTTGGAGGAGGTGAGTCTAGAAGGGTACATCTTCCCTGTGAGGTTTTCTCTCTTAACCTCTCTCTCTCTACTTCCTGACTGCACTATGATTTGAGCAGCCTTTCTTTGTTTAACCCTTCCGCCATGATGTTCTGCCTCATCTTGTGTCCAGAGCAATGAGTCAGCCATGTATAGACTGAGGTTTCTGAAACTGTGAGCCCCAAATAAACTTTTCCTCCTCTAGGTTGTTCTTGTAGGGCGTTTGGATGACAACAATGCAAAAGCAAACTAAAACAGGCTTTAATTCCTTTATTCTCTATCCTCAGGAGGCACATACAATAATTTCCATCATACTCTGTCAGGACAGTCATGAGTGAAAAGGACAGACCCATCTTTCAGTATGTGAAGTGTCAGTCATATTGTTAGAGTTTGTAGGATGGAACAGATGTATTGGAAAGGGCATCTTTGGAAAAGACAACCGGCCAACACAAATTGATATTGCGTGTAGAACTTTGCTGGATTCAGAAGTAAGGGTGAATTATTAGCTTCCCCCATTCTCCAACTATTTTTAAAAATATTTCGGTTTCATAAGCATGAAAATTTTTCCACATATTGCCCATATAAAATATGTACTTTGCCTTTATCTTATGTGAATAAACTGAAATTTGGAAGAGTTTAGAAACTTCCCAGAGAGTCACAAAAGTAACACACTATGGAAATAGGACTTATATCATAGAGAAAATTTACTAGGAAGTCTGTAAAAATATATTGAAATCTTTTTTTCACCTTTTTTATTCTTTCCTACTCACTTTTAGAAGTATAATCTAATCCAAAAATAAAGCAATTGTGTTCCACAAAATACTAGTTCAAATAAAATACTATAGCCTTGTGTTTAATATTCTCTACCACACCCTCAATTTCCTAAATTAAAATAATAAGAAAGAAATACTAATTAGAATAACTAAGGGTAAAAACTACAAAAGTAGAAAGGATGGTAAGTCAGATTTGGTATAAATCAAAATTAATGTATATTTCACATCTCTGGTGCTTTAGAGATATGCTTCAAATCAATGAACTAGGTATTTTGTTGGTATATATTTTAAAAATGTTTGAAGATTACAAACACCAAAAATAAATAAATATATAGCAAACTAAATGAAAAGATATCTGATATGTGTCTGGAGTTAGGGTTAGTTTTCTCGGACTGCCATAACCAAGTGCCGCAGTTGGATGGCTTAAACCTCACAAATTTATTTTCTCATATCCCTGGAGGAGAATAATCCAAACTTAAGGTCGGTTTCTCTGACTCATCACTTCTTGCCTATAGATGGCTGTCATTTGGGTCCTCACATGATCTACCTTCAGTGTGTGCCTCTTTCTCTGCACATAGCATTCTTTTTATAAGAACACTGGTCATGTTGGAGCCCATTGTAATAACCTCACCTTAACTAGTTACGTCTACAGTGCTCTATTGGCAATGATCACATTATGAGGTACACATTAGTACTTCAACATAGGGACTGGGGGGACACAATTCAACCCATATCAGACGTCCATCAATTCTACTTCATAACCACAAGTCGAAAAGACTTGATAGGTGTTTATTCAACTGGGTACCAGTCAAGATGATGTTACATTCCACCATTCAGAGCAGAGGAGCTACACACTAAACCCAAGAGTGGGTCCATGGAAACTGATTGACCTGTTTGGGTGTTGGTTGGGTGTGGTAGAGGCAACAGGCATCGCATTTTCATAGTGGGACAAAAGCCAACAAAGCATGTTTTCTATTCCTCTTTAACTCTTCCATCCACCAGAATCTGTTTACTTCAATTGTCCCTTCATTGCTCTATGTCTGGGTCTCTATTGGTAAGTGACTACTCAGAAAGCTGCCCCTTAATGCTCTTGCTGACACATGTGCAGGCAGAGCTCAGAGTTTATTAATAAATAAAGACAAGTTTTCAGATGCTTTACCAAATAAATTTTTAAAATATTCTGAGAGCATTGATATAAAAGAAAAAAATTTTGGTTCAACCCTAATCCCAAAACTGCAGAGTTCATGACAATTCAGATATGACTTTTAATGTGTTACAAGAAGACAACTTTAAAAGTGACCTAGATGCAATCTAAATATATTTATCATTTTATTGTATAGATCTCTTCTTATTAAAATATGGAAGAAAAAAACATCTTACTATGTCATTCATTTAATTTATACAAAAACATTCAAGAGGAGAAGCTTCTAAATATGATCAATTTTAACAGCACACATGCCATTTTAAAATGTTTTCTTATAAATACTTTTTAAAATATGAAAAATTGGATAATAAATTTTCAAATATATTCATCATAAGATTCAAAAATGGGAGCCGGGCACGGTGGCACACGCTTGTAATCCCAGGAATTCGGGAGGCTGAGGCAGGAGGATCGCGAGTTCAAAGCCAGCCTCAGCAAAGGTGAGGCACTAAGCAACTCAGTTTGACCCCGTCTCTAATCAAATACAAAATAGGGCTGGGAATGTGGCTCAGTGGCCAAGTGCCCCTGAGTTCAATACCAAGTTCAAAAAACAAACAAACAAAAAGATTCAAAACAGTCAAGAATCTGCCACATTTACTTCAGCTATTGCACTTTGACACTCTCCCATGCCCTCTCTTGCACACACATACATTACTCTAACCCAACTTCCAGTCCTTGTTTCACTCCTTTGTATTTTAAGTATATCTCTAAAAATTATAAACATCTTCTTACAGTTCTTAATGCTGTTATAAAACCTAATAAAATAAAAATAATTCCTCTATAGCATCTAATACCTGTTCAAATTTCCCAAATGTTTCCAAGCGCATGTAGATGCTTTGTTTGAATCAGGTTCTGAATAAGGTCCTTAAAGTGTAGCACTTGCTCCACTAATTAGCAGATTCAAAATGAAATTAAGGACTTTAAGTGGTGAGCTCATGAAGTTTACTGCAGCTTTCTCCTTATTTTTCCTGTTCAGAGACATTCCTCACCCACAACTACATTCTCACTATAGCTCCAAAGTCTTTTATTTTTTTCAGTGCTTTTTTTTTCAGTTTGGAACATTTAGCTATTACTTTCCATCTGTTGTAATAAATGAGTGCATAGGATTTATTCTATTAAGGTGCATAAACATATAAGTACTGAATGCAGAGTGAAGAAGACTTTTGTAAACAGTAAATCTTCATGTGAATGAACACTAATCGGGATGCTCATCACCTTACAATGGGGGTTACATTCCAATAAATCTATCATAAATTGAAAATATTGACAATGCATTTAATCCACCTACCCTACCAAACATCGTAGATTATCCACACAGTGCGCTGTAGATTATTGATTTTTCACCCTGGTGATGGCTGCCTGGGAGCAGTGGCTCACTGTCACTGCCCAGGATCTTGAGAGAGGTTTGTACTATACATAACTAGGCTGGGAAAAAAAATCAAAATTCAAAATATGGTTTCGACTGATTGTGCATAATTTTTGCCATTGTAAAGTTGAAATATCATAACTTGAATAAATTGAGGCTCCTATCTATGATTATAACAAGAACAACACACACACATATGCACACACATAAAGTTATACATACATAGGTAAAATTTGAATATGGTCCCCAAGGTTTTCACTCCCTGGAATACATATCTTATGTAATGTGCACTGCTTAAGTGCAGGTGAAATCTGTGCATATGCTGAGGTATTTGCTCTTATGGAAGCTGTGCTATATGGCAAATGATGTTAGGATAGTTACTTGCATGATTATGTTATGGAGAGGGTTGCAAGTTAGATGCACCCTTTCTGACCTGAAAGAAGGCACACATTCACACTGTGAATGGCCTAAGGGGATATTTAGCAGGGAACTGTGGCAACTTCAAAGAGCTGGGTGCTATCCCTATCCAACAGCCAGCAAGAAAATGGGCACCGACAGCTATGCCTGCAAGAAGCTTAATTCTAGTGATAAACTGAATAAAATTTGGGCAGGATCCTGGTTTCCAGATGAGAACCTTCCTATGACCAACTCTTGGATTGCAGTCTCATGAGACCCTGAGTCAGCTGATCCATGAATACTGTGAGATAATAAATAATATTCTCCTAAGAAACTAAATTTATGGTAATTTCATGGAGTAATAGACAATTAATACAATATGTTGATATATCTGCAATACAATACATTAATATATTACATCAGAATAACAGATGGCTGCAAGAGATAAATTATGATGTAATTGTGACAAATACTATAAGGAACAAGTGTTTGAAGGATGCAAAGGAGAAGAGTAAAGTGACATCTGGATGCCTCAGTGACATGCCTGTCCTCTATGCTAACAAAGCCCTGATTTTGTGCAACAAGTGGCTATGTCCTTCAGAGAAGAAGGCAGCAGCCTCAGAGGGTGGTTTCCACTTGGTCTGAGCTAATCATGTTGGTTCCATTTTTCAAGGTGGGGGCTTGAGATGAAGTTCTGAACAGTGAGACTTGAGGGGGATCCCTGTGGAAAGTTATCCTCATCCTTAGAAAATCATACAAAAGGAAGCATTCCCTTGCATTCCTCTGTTATGTGGGTGAATAGGCTGCCATTGCATCCTCTGTTTTGGATTTAAAGAACCAGTATATGAAAACAATCCAAAATGCTGAACACTGCTGAATAGAAAAATGGAAAATAGAAGCTATGATTCTGATGATGTCATTGACCTTCTTAATTAAGAAAACATGAAGTCACCCTTCCATGAGACCTTTTGTTGTTCAAGTTAATAAAGAATAAATTAAGCCATTTGAGTGTAATTTTTGTTATTTGCTGCCAACGGCACACTAATTTAGGCTTTTGTATAGAATTGTATACTGTGTGTGAAGAAAGAGCACGTACTCGATTAGTGCTGATTATCAAGAGGTCAAAATAAATTGTCAAAACTCTCCTCTCTTGACACATTTTAGACCCATCCTAAGCAACATGAAGCTGATATTTAACTGGAGTGATAGCACTGAAATACTTAACCCCTACTGCAGGCCGGAGTACACTTGAAGCTCTCATACATATTTTCTTGCTAATTTTCAATAATAGCCCTTCAGCATAGACATATACCTCCACAATGTAAACTGGAATCTGTGGTTCATCACAAAAATATCCCATATCTTTAAACTCATCTTTGAATATTTTTTTCTTTTCTACCACTAATTAAAATCTGATTCTTCCTACAGACATATCTTCCCCCTTCAGCTTTCTCAAGCCCCATGCCAGGAAGACCAGAAATGGAGCCACTATCTAGCTTAAACCGAACATTTTCCCTACTGAAAGTCCCATGAGGTTCTGTCTCCCATTACTTTTGTTCCTATTCCCTACCAATCCCCAGGTTTATTCTCATTTCTTAAGATGATTCACTATCTTGTCAAAACTATCCCTTTCTTAACTCTTGGTCATTTTATTGTGCACATAGGCAATACTTCATTATTCTAGCTGTTTTGAACTCTTCTTTTTCAATTTGTCCTTCCCATATCTCAGAAACTTCCTTTTTGGACCTACCTGTATTTCATGCATCCTTTTCTATGAGCTCATTTCTTTTAATACTCCATTGCCAGCAATACTTCTACCCTACTGGAACTTTCAATCCATTGATAACATCACTTTTCACTCTCTCTCTCTCCTGCATGATCTCTTCTATTTTCTCCTTACCTGAACTAAACTCCTTAGGTAATCATTTTACTCACTCCGTAATAAAGATGATCAATTCTCTTGCCTCTCAGTCTTTGTCAGACTTGTTTGACAAAACCTAGATAAAACCACTCACATCAGCATTTTCCATCTCCATAACAAAAGAACCTAGTAAACAAAAGTCCAATTGTACTACCTGGGAGTACAAGGATCATAAACTCCAAGTGCACTTTTAATAATACTCAGCAAAATACAGCATGAGACTATAGTGTCATACTACAATGTTATACTAAAATCAATTGATTCATTCATTCTCTCACTGTGAAAATTAACACTTATATACTTTCTTCTTGCTCCATAAACCACCCACATTTTCTCTCTTATACAACTGATGACTTTGCTTCTTATCAGACTAATAAAATTTAATCATTATTTATTTCAAGTGAAGGGAGCCTAGACAACACCCAAATTAAGAACAAACCATGAAAACTGGAAAAATAATGCACGAAATCCTTTTGATGGCAAAAAAGAACTATAAGATAATTAAGAATTGTGGCACATGGCATAGGAGAAGAAAAAAAAAAACTGAGGTTGGGCATTTATCTTCAGGCCATTTACCAACTCAAGAAGTGGCACATGAGATGCTGGAAGGCTGAAGACACCTTCAATAATCTTGCTTGTCTAAAAAGACAAATATTGGAGTGTAGGTTTAACCAAGAAAGAGGAAGCTGGCAAATTACACATAATTTGGGCCAGGAAAATTAATACTAGCCACACCATAAAAATAATGTAAGCCCAGAAATAGATGAAGTTGAAATTATTTCAATTCCTGAAATTGATATTGATCATCCAGATTGATAATGCCCCTTACCATCTTCCAGAAGCAAACATATATCATCCTCAATCATTTTTTAAAGATAGTATTAAAGATATTAAAGATATCTTAAAGATATCTTCCTTGAGGAAGATATCATCCTCAATCATTTTTCAAAGATATTATTGTATACAATATCTGGCACTAAATAAAAATGCACAGAATAGGAAATACCACATGAATAAAAGCGAAAAGAAACAACTGAAATCACTATACAGTGATCCACCAAAAAAAAAATGATCAGGCAAGAGATATTAAATAACTATGCTTAATATGTTTAAGAAAATAAATGACAAGATTTGGAATTTCGAATTATAAACTATAATGATTAAATTTTAAACCTGAAAAGTATAATATCAAAAATTAAGAATTCATTGGGAAAATTTAGCAATAGATTAAATAGAGTTGAATATTATTAAACTAGAGGGCGGGCAGAAGAAAATATCCTGAACAAAACACAGAGGAAATATATGTATGAAATACAGAGAAGTGGAGAGAAATAAATGACAGAAGGTATCTAACATACATGTAATTTGTTTTTCCAGAAGAGAGGAAAAATAGAGTAGAAGTAATATTTGAAAAGATAATAGTTAAGAATTTCATATACACCAATAAATATTATCAAGTAGAGTCAAGAAGCACTGTGAGCCACAAAGCAAGTTACAGTTTTAAAAAATAGATACATGGCTCTAAAATGTTGGAAACCAAAAAAGAGAGCAAATAAGATGAATCTTAGAGGACCAAAAATTGGACTGCAGGAGATTTTTCAACAGCAAGAACAGAAGCCAGAAGAAACAGGATTAATATTTTCAAAGTTTAATAAGAAAATAACTGCCATGCCAGAATGCTTTGCCCAAAGAACACATTCTTAAGAAGTGAAGGTACAACAAAGATATTTTCTGAGAAACAAGAAAGAAGAAATTTTAGCTCTAGCAGAACTGTACTAAAGAAATGATAAAAATTGTTTTTCTGGCTGAAGAAAAATGAAATCAGATGGGAGATCAGAAATCCATGAAGGAATGATGAACAATAAAAATGATAAATGTGTAGATCTGAGTGAACATTTTCTCTAAAACATTACACACACACACACACACACACACACACACACACACGGAAAGTAATAAATAGAGTTAGTGTTTTAAGGCTCATACATTCTCTGGGAAGAGAATGAAAGAACTAAGTCCCTCCTATGCCAAGTATACATGATATAATTTGGGGGAAAATCACTAAAAAGAGTATATAGTCCAATGCAATTACCAACGTGAAAATGGATCAAAATAATAAAAATAATAATTTAAAAGAAGGCAGAATGGAAATGGAAAGAAAAAAAAAAGAAAATACAATAGCTGGATTAGATTAGATAATGAATTTAACCCCAACATACTAATAATTTATATTATTGATTAAATGCTCTCACATAAAAAAACCTTTCTCTTCAGGTTCAATCATATACCTCTAAGAAGGAAAATTTTATAACATAGAGGTAAAGAAAGTTAACAAAAATATCTCTTGGCATGTTTATATATTTTTCTATTTGTGTGATTTTGTCAATTTTTACTTTATAAAATTTGAGGCTATGATACATATATGTCAATTTAATATAATTATTACTACTATATTAGCTTCTAACATTTCAAAACATAAATCAAACAAAAACATTGATTTTAATAATCTCACAACTTTACCAAAATATATGTCAATTACTGTAGCCAATAACTACAGAACATGTTGTTTTGTAAGAATTTTCTGAATAAATTTGTAATTATAGAAAGTTACAAAGATAAAGCAGAGGATCCCTACGTAACTTCACCCAACTTCTCTGTTGTTAACATTTTATTTAAATAACCACAGCAAATTTGCACAATACTGGGAACTACACATTGGACTGGTGATGTTAACCTTAATCACTTGGGTGACATCACACCTGCCAGGTTTCTTTAATGTAAAGTTAAGATTCCCCCTTTCTCAAACTCTGTTCTTTGAAAATAAGTCAGGAAATCCTGACCACCTCAAAGGGAGAAGTAAGCTCCACTTATATCGGTCTGGATTCATGGATATTTATCTCATTTTAGGGGTTAGAATTGAATATTAAGACCTTGCTACTCAAATTTTCTAGCTTTGGCCACTGAAAACTCAGTGTAGCTCCTATGTCCTTTTGGTGTGCTCCTCCCATTTTTGTTTGGTTGGTTTTGGTTTTTAGCACATCCTTATATTTTAGCTCTATAGGAAATGCCAGATTCATTTTATATTTTTCCTACCTCAGTCCCAGAATGAACTATTTTACCAAGTAGTCTTGGTAACATTAATTGAAAAATGGCATTTAAAAGCAAAGATGTGTTCATGGCTACTGGGGTATCATTATTACTAGATCCTTTCTACGAAGAGAACTAGGAGAAATATTTATTGTTTGTCCACATATCTAAACATGAATTCATATTGATTTTCCTGACTCTAAACCAGCACCATAGAGTTCATTCCAACCTTTTTTCTTAACTTTTTTTACCTTCTTACTCAAACTTATTGCTCATTATCCAACATGAGTTTTTAAGTACACAAAAAACTGAAAACTCAGCATAAACTCATCAATGAAAAAAATTTCAATTATTTTTAATTGACATTTATTTTAATTGACAAAATTTTATATATTTCTCATGTACAACATGTTGCTTTGAACTATATAATCACTGTGGAAGAGCTCAATAAAAGAATTATTATGTATATTACCCAATATATGTATCATATTTGTGGTGAGAACACTTAAAATCTTAGCTACCCTGAAAAATACAATACTTTCCTCTTTAGTCGCCCTCTTGTACCATAAATCTCCTGAACTTGTTTTTTTGTGTGATTTAAAATTTTGTACACTTTGAATGACATCCCCCCAATAGATGCCTCTGATCTCTGGAAACCACTACTATTTGTACTTCTATGAGATCCTGGTAGGTTACACATGTTTAGGAATTCATCCATTTCTTCTAGATGATCCAATTTTTCAGCATATAATTATTCATAGTGGTCTTTCATGACACCATTTTTCTGTGGAATTAGGTATAGTGTCTCTTCTTTCATTTCTGATTTTATTTGGGTTTTCTGTTTTTCTTAGTCTAGATAAATGTTTGTCAATTTTATCATTTCAGAATAACTCAGTTTTGTTGCTCTTTCTATTGCTTTTCTATTCCCTGCTTCATTTTATTTCTTCTTTAATCCATATTATTTATTCCCTATTCACTTTGGGTTTAGTTCTTTTTCACCTGGTTCCTTGAGATGTAACATCAGGTTGTTTATTTGGGATCTTTCTTCTTTTTGGAATTAGGAATTTATTGCTATAAACAATAAATTTGCTGTGTCACATAAGTTTCGGTATTTTGTGTGTCCATTTTCATTCACTTAAAGATATTTTTAAATTTTTCTTTTTATTTCTTCTTTGACTAATTGTTCAGGAGTATTCTGTCTAATTCTTGGATATTTTGTGGACTTTTTGAAATTCCTCTTGTTATTTATTTCTAGTTTCATTCTATAGTGATCAGGAAAGAAAACTGATGTGATATCCATCTTTCTAAATTTGTCTGTGTTGGTGTTGTGGATTACCCTTTATCTTTTATGCATACCAGAAATTTTTGCTTAGTGGTTACCATAATGCTTACATAAAACATCTTGAAGTTATAACAGGCTATTTTAAGTTGATAATTTTTATTGCATAAAAATATTTTACACATTTTTAATTGCATAAAAGCCAGCAATCTTTTACACATTTCATGTTCTTGAGTTTATAATTTATGTTTTTATATTGTGTAACCTTAACAAATTGCTGTAGCTATTATTATTTTATTAGTTTCATCTTTTAACCTTCTTATTAAAGATATAAGTGATTACATGCTGTCATTACACTATTAGAGAATTCTAAATTTGACTGTTCACTTACTTTTAGTTTTGTTTCCTATGTTTTCATGTCACTGGTTATGATCCTTTTTGTTTGGGTTGTTTTATAAAATAGATCTGGTGATGAGGAACCCCTTCAGTTTGTTTTTGTCTATGAAAGTCTCTGTCTCTTCCTGATTTCTGCAGGACATCTTTGCTGGTTAGTTTTCTTGGTGGCATTTCATCTCTTTGGCACTTTAACATATCATCCTGCTCTCTCCTGGCCTGTAAGGCTCTGCTAAGAAATCCTAGTGAGCATTATTGAAACTCCCTTATACTGTATGTTACTTGTTTACTCTTGCCAATTTCCAAATTCTCTCTTTATCCTTTGTTTTTGGCAGTACAATTATGTCTTGACATTTGGATTGAAACCAATTGGTATTTTTTTCTTTTCCTCTATCTATTTATATCTTCTCCAAATTTACAAGTTTTAAGCTATTAGTCTTTCAAGGAAACTTTCTAATACTTTGTCTTTCTCTATTTCTTCACAAATTACTCTAACTAAACTATTTGCTTTATTAGAATAAGTTATACTCCATGTATGTACAGTATGTTAAAATACACTCTACTGTCATGTATATCTAAAAAGAACAAACAATAAAAAATAAATTTGCTTTTCTGAGGCTGTCTCATAAATCTGCACGTTTTAAAAATTTTCTTCCTACTTTATGTGTACATAAATACTGTAAATATTTAAACAACTATGTGTTTTAGTAAACTTTTTCACTGCTATGACTAAAAACCTGACAAGTACAATTTTATAGGAGGAAAGTTTATTTGAGGGCTCACAGATACAGAGTCCATTGACAGCCGGCTCATTCCTTGGGGCCCAAGGCGAGGTAGAACATCGTGACAGTAGAGTGTGGCAGAAGGAAGCAGCTCTCATGATGATCAAGCAGCAGAGACAGAGAGAGAGAGAGACTTCACTCACCACATACGAAATACAAACCCCAAAGGAATGCCTCCAATGACCCATCTCTTCCAGCCTACCTGCCTTCAGTTACCTCAGTTAATCCATATCAGGAGATTAATTCACTGATTTGGTTAAGACTCTCTTAACCCAATCATTTCTCTTCTAAACCTTCTTTCATTGTCTCATACATGAAATTTTGTGGGACACCTCACATCCAAACCATAACATTTTATATATTTAAATAACCTGCATTTGTGCTCCCAGATTCTTTCAATGCTTTATCAATTCTGCTATTGATACTATCTATTGAATTTTTCCTTTAACTCATCATATTTTTCTGTTGAATTTCTGTTAAATATAATTTCAATCTTCTCTTAAATTTCTTGTTTTGTTCACTTACTGTCTTCTGCTTTATCAATTTTTTTCTGTATTTATTTGAAATTTACTGAGTTTCTTGAAAAACAGTTATTTTGAGTTCTTTCTCAGGTAGTTTGCATGTCTCCATTTCCTGGGGTCATCTCCTGGAAGTTACGGGGGTTTTGGTGATATTGTATCTCCTTGTTTTGTTTTGTTTTTTTTCATGTTTCTTGTTAGCTTCCATTGATGTTTGTGCATTTGAAGATGTAGGGATTTATTCCAGTCTTTTCAGACTGGCTTTTCTGGGAAATACCATTAACTGTCATCTCATACAGAGATTCTGGGCAGGTCACCTGGTGTGAAGACCAGTTTGTTACTGAAGTCTTCATGAAGGGTGTTTTGGTGCCTGGGTCAATAGGGTAGGACAGTGCTGGCACCTGTATTGAGAGGAGTCAGCCTAAAGTCTGGGTCCACTGAGATGCACCTGTAACCTGAGTCCACAGGAGTTGATCTGGCAAGGAGGCAGGTCTGAGGTATAGGTATCCAGGGGCACTCCCTGGTATCTTTGTCCAAGGGTTCTGGCCTGGCACTGAGGAATGTTGGGGTGGGCCTGGCCCCTGAATGTATTGGAATAGGTTTGAGTTTTGGACACTCTAGAAACCTGGGGCCCATATGTGTTTAAATGAAGCCTAGTGATAGCCTAGTACTGGAGAGGTATGGAACCTGGAGCTGCGGGGACTATTTAGAAGGCTGGGTCTGCTCAGATCTGCATGGGTATAGAGTGTATGGGAGCTAAACTGGAGGTTAAGTTCCAAGGGCTGAACTCATCCTAGAACCATAAGGGTCAAGTAGGTACCTGGGTTCACAGAGCAATCATGGTGGATCAGAGGGACCCAGTCCAGCACTAGGTATACTGAAAGGAATCTGGAATTTGTGTATGTAGGGCATGGTCACACAGGTACTGAATGGGGCCACAAGGACCAGCCTGACTCTAGGATTTGAAATAAAGTTTGGTCACTTCCCTCTCCTTTTCCCAAGCAGAATATATCTCTCTGCAAACTTTGCTAGTGGAGTTTGTGAGGGATGATACAAGTAATGTAAGATGATCTTCCTGCCTTCTTCAATGGCTGTTTTCTTATTTTGCACTAGAACCTCTCAACTGGTTTCGTTAGCTGTTATATATTTTCATGCACAGATAGTTGTTCAAATTGATGTTTCTGGGGTGAGGTGAGTTCCAAAAATTTCTATTCCACCACCTTACTGAACTTGAAATATGTCTTAATGAATTGTACAATATCAAAATCACATAGAGTGTGTTCTCTAACTCAAGGACACAAATAGTATAAATAAATTAAAAAAAGGAAAATTTCCATAAGATTGGAAATTATATTTCTAGAAAAAAACCACTAGATAAAAGAAGAAATCACAATAGAAATTAGAAAATATTTTTAGCCAAATGATAATAAAACTGCAATGTTTTAAAATTTGTAGGCAGTTATGTACAACCAGAGAAACAATAGCTGTACTTCATTTGTGTTCAATGAATCAATAAGCAAATAAAATAAAATAAAATAAAATAAAATAAAATAAAGTAAAATAAAATTTGTAGGCAGTAGAAAAGTTAAATTATGCATACATTAGAAAATAAGAAAGAAAAATTAATTGAATTAGTTTACAATATGAGATGATAAAAGGAAAATATTGAAGTAAATTTAATTAAGGTAAAAAAGGAAGAAATCCAGAAAATAATAAATTGACAATCAATTAGAAACAACAAAGCCCAAAGCTTGTTCTCTGAACCATCTAATAAAATTGCTAATTCTCTTCTCAAAAAAAGAAAACAGAAATATACAATATGAAAAGTTGAAAAGTGACATCATCATGGATTGTATAAAATTTAAAAGATCCTAAAGAATAAAGTAAATAATTTTATGACTAAATTTGAAAAAATATTAAGGAATTGAACAAATTAGTAGTTACCTAAGCAGGAAGGAGAATAAACTAAAAGCCTGGATAGTCCTACAACTATTAATAAATTTGAATTCATAATGAAAAACTTTACATCAAAGAGAAATTCATAATTAGACGACTGCTCCTATAGTCTATGAAACATTTAAGAAAGAGATAATGGCAATATTACAGAAATTATTTCAAAAAATATGGAGAAGATAACACTTCAAAACTCATAGGGAACAACTGTAACCTTGATATCAAAGAGCATTATAAGAAAGTAAAATTTATTAGCCAATATTATTTGTCAAAACAAATGCCTTTTAATAATGGCAAAAACTCATTCAGCAATATAGAAAATGATGATACATTGACAAAAGTGGAGTTTGTTCCAGAAATGCAAGGTGATTTAACCTTTTAGAATCAAAGCAATTCACTATATGCACGGAATAAAAGAGAAATATCATTTGATCATTTCAAAAAATTAGAAAATACATTTAATGGAATTTAACATACATTCAAGATTAAAACTTCTAGCAACTTATGACTTGAAGGAAGTATCCTTAATCCATCAAAGAAAAACCTACAACTTCATAACCTTTGGTGAAGGGTTGAAAGTGTTATTTCTGATATCGGCTATAAAAATAGTCTATCATTTATCACAACTTATATTCACTATTTTGTTTAAGAGTCTAGTCAGTGCTTATAAGGCAAAAAATAGAAAGAATAATCATTAGAAAGAAACACAACTATCATTCTTCATTATAGGTGATTTTCTCTCTGAAGCACAGACTATTTCTTGCCATGTTTTCTAAAAGAATCTACATAATCTAAAAGGACTATGTATTGGGCTTGGTATAGAAATTTACAAGTTTCTATATAAAAACAATCATTAGAAAATGAAAAATGTAAAAGATACCACTGATAATAACAAATTTTTAGATACCTATTAATTAATCTAATGAAAATTATCCATGACTTTTATATAGAAAACTATGAAACATTTTGGGAGGAATTAAAGAAAACCTAATTATTGAAGAGATATACCATGTTCATGGTTTGGAAGAGCCTATGTGTAAAGATGCTGTTAGGATTGAATATGGTTTGTTTCTTCTGAAACTCATGCTGATTGCCATTGTGGCAGTATTGGGAGGTAGGTATGTTAAGAGGAGATCAGGTCATTAAGAGGAATTCATAACACCTTTCTCATGGGACTGCATTAATGCTCCAAGTAGTGAGCTCTTGCTCTTGAAGGACTAGATTGGCTACCACAAGAGTGGGCTCTTATAAAGCCAGGATGCCCCTGTGTTTTCTTTTCTGCACACTCCCCTTGCCCTTCTGCTTGTCCAGCACGTTATGACACAGTCCAAAGGCCTTGCAAGATGTAACAGCCCAATCTTGGAATTCTGGCCTCCAAAACCATGAATTTAATAAACACTTTTCTCTTATAAATTAGCCAGTGTTAGGTATTCTGTTTCATTAACTTAGGATGGACTAAGACACCAATTTTCCAAAAATTACCCCATAAATGCAATGTAATCCACATCTAAATCCATATAATTTTGAAAATTAAATACTGTTTTCAAAGTTTGTAAATAAATGCAAAGAGCTCTGTATAGTTAAGACACTCAACGAAGAACAATAGGTAATGGTAGGAAGACTTGCTCTATATAGTCTAAAACTGACTATGATGTCACACTGATCAAGACACTGTGGTTTTGATGAAAAAATGAAATTCATAGAATAATAATATGGAATATAGGCTGTGAAACCTGATATCATGTATAGATATCAGTAATGTGAGAAAGGAATAATCTTTTTAGCCAATAATGCAAGAAAATTGGATTTCCTTAGGAGAAAAACTAATTTTTACTACATCTCATACTATCCTCAATTGCAGGTCAATTATAGAACTAAATGTGAATCACCATAAATACACATTTTAGAAAAAAATATTTTTAAGAAGTGTTAGAAAAAGTTTTCTTATAACATTTAGTTAGTATTTAAAAGACTAAGAATGATAAATAGGACTATATTAAAATTTAAAAACTCAGTTCTTCAAAAATATCATTAATAGAGTAGAGGAAAACGACAGAATGTGAGATGTTTGCAACATATGTAAATAGCCAAGGACTCATATCCAAAATATGAAGAACACATTGACATAGACAGTTTAATAGAAATGATGGGTAAAAGACTTGAGTAAATACTTCACAAAAAAATATCCAGTCAATATACCTATGAAAATGTGTGCTTGACTTCATTAGTTACTAGGGAAGTACAAAATCAAATCCATACTAACTGGAAAGTTGAAGATATAACAGATAATTACATACATTAGGGAGAATTTGGGATAGTGAGAACATTCATACCACAAACGGAAATTCAAACAATGTAATGATTGAGAAATGTAATGATTGACATTGTTTCCCAGAACTGAATATGCACATACCCATTGACCTCAAAATTCTTACTTAAGATATATAGTCAACAAAAATGTTCCCACATACTTGCACAATAAAGCTCAAAACTGGAAATAATTAAAATGCCCATCAACCATAGAATGGAAAGTCAGATTATATAATCTTACAATGGAATGCTCTACAGAAATAAAAATACACTACAGTTGTAAGCAATGAGTGAATTAATTTCACAAAGTTGACTGAAATGCAAATCATTAGATACTGAATTATACTTTTTTGAAGTTGAAAATTAACCTGAAGTGCCTTGGTTGAGAATAATGGTTACTCTGGAGCAGGGGAAAAAGCCTAAGGATTATGAAGGACACTGTGAGAGGTTTCTAGATTTCCTATCACATCAATTGTTTGACCATGATGGCTGCTGATTTCTTATGGTGACAACTCATGGAGCTATACCTTGATATTTGGTGTACTTTTCTGTGGATTTTTTTTTTATTTCAATTTTTTTATTTTTACAGACTGCATCTTGATTCACTGTACACAAATGGGGTACAATTTTCCATTTCTATGGTTGTGCATGATGTAGATTCATATCATTCATGCAATCATATATGTACACAGGGTAATGATGTCTGTCTCATTCCACCATTTTTCATACCCCGCCCCCTCCCCCTCTCGTTTCCCTCTATGCAATCTAAAGTTCCTTCATTCTTCTCTCACCCCCACCCCCATTATATATCATCATCCACTTATCAGGGAAAACATTCAGCCTTCAGTTTAGGAGGCTTGGCTCATTTCACTTAGCATGATATTCTCCAATTCCATCCATTTATCTACAAATGCCATAATATTATTATTCTTTATGGATGAGTAGTATCTCATTGTGTGTGTGTGTGTGTGTGTGTGTGTGTGTGTGTGTAAATAAAAAGGGTTTAAAATGCAGAGCAATCAGAAAAGAAAGAATATTCAAACTTCCCACCACCACTCCAGTCTGCTTACCAGTGACCATACCATATATTCTGTCTTCCCACTGAATACTATTGTTAACTCCAATCCCTCAGTCTGTGCACTGGATTTCACCCCTTCCTGTCTCGTTGAAGACATCACTCTAAGATGTCTTTTCTATCTCTCCCACATCATTATTTTCATCTTTGATGAGTCATTTTCATCAACAGCCTCCAAGAAAAGCTTTTTATTCTATTGAAAAAATACATGAAGTTGACCCAGTTTCCCCAATCGCTAATGTCCTACTTTTCCTACCACTCTTTGCAGTACAATTTCTGTGAAAGTACATGTAGGTGTTGCCTCCACTTTCTCTCCTCTCATTAAAAACCCTCTAACCATGCTTTTTCCTTGCCACTCCACAGAAACTATTCTCTTGTCAAAATCATTAATGACCTCCCAGTTGATGCCCAATGGCCTTTATCTTCATCTTTCTTGACCCATGGAGAGACTGGACAAAATCTAGCTGCTTCACTCTCCTTCATTCTTTCATCTATTGTCTATCAGGGTACCACACTCTAATTTTCCTCCACCTTCAAGGGGCTTCCCTTCTTAGTTTTTCTCTTTTTCTAGAGCATTCGATGTTAGAATTTAGTCTTGGATCATTGGTCTGCACATGCACATTCTCTTGATGATTTAGTTGCATGACTTTAAGTACCCTCTGAATGGGGACAGTAACTCTCAAATTTAAATCTTCCACTCATACTTGTCTTCTGAATTCCAGATTTATCAATATAATTTCTGTTTAACATCTTCCCTTGGATGTATGATATCTTAAATTCAGTATTTGCAAAACTGAACTTTTAATTTCCTCTCCCAAACTCTTCCACTGACTTTCCCTTATCTTAGTGTCAACTTCATCCTTTCCTCTACAAGTAACAAAAATCTTAGAATCATCCTTGATACCTCTCTTTCTCTGAAACTCGCCATGTGATCCACAGAAAATCCTGTTAAACTAATTTTTAACAAATCACCTATAGCCTGACATTCTCACTCCACCACTGTCCAAGATGCCATCATTTCTCACCTGGGTTTCTTCAGTGGCTCTATCTGCCTTCCTCAAACTACTCCCAAATAGCATCTGGAGTGGTGTTTTTAAACTATATTTCAGATTACATTACAGATCTGTTTACAATGACTTCTGATCTCATTAGGGATAAAAACCAAAGATCATGGTGCTAACGAGCTGCCTCATTTTATTTCTCTCTTCTAACCACCCTGGAACACTCCCTCCCCTACGCATCCTCTGCTCCAGTGGCTCCTTGCATTTGACCACAGCACCAGGCCAGGTCTGCTCCACTTGCTCTGTTCTCTGTTGGAAATGCAAATGACCAGATATCTGGAATTATTTCCCTCACTTACATCAATCTTTGCCTGTGTTTAATCCTAATGATAATCAAAATCTTCTATTTCAAATTGCAAACCTGATTCTCTACCTCGCATTTCTGATTCCCCTAGTCCTGTGCATTTTTATAGCACATCTTATATTTAAGATACTAAATTACCAGGCTTATTTTGTTTGCTATGTAATCTCTTTCTCCATACTAGAATGTAAGCCTGCAGGGCAGTAATATTGTCTCTTTTGTTTATTGATGCATTCCAAGTGGGAGATACATGCTAGAGATTCACTACTTGTTAGATAAATGAATAAACGTGGGGCCTTACATCTCTTTTACAGGATTTGTGAATAAATCCAAGGATGAGAAATCTGCTAGAAATATATGAGCAAAGGAAATTTTTTTCAAAGCAAAAAATTAGAAAAATAAAATTAATATTAATTTTTAAGAAAGATGGAAATGAACCAGTGATAACCAATTAAGAGGTCCACTGGTTTGAGTTTGGGGGGAAAAGCATTTCATTTCCTTCACAAAATAATGCTCCAGATTCTGTCAAGAAGAAGAGGTAAGGAATAAGTTCAAATTTTGATGAAGAAAGGGAAGAAAACTGCAGTCAGGTGGCATTCAATAAATGGGAGTACAGAAATTAGATGGCTAATAAAGAGAACTGCCCATCATCTTTCACTGTGTGAAGACAAATTCCTAGTCTTATCTGTGAAGTTCTCACTGAATATACCAACATGAAGCATGGTATGCACATTTTTCTTAACTACAGAATGTTTGATTTTATTTAAAATTCTCTAAATCTAACTTATTTCCCTAGAAATATCCATGCATAAAAAGAAGGTATTTTATAAAAATAATATCTACTTTACACTAGATATTTGGAAATAAATGACTATCCTAAAACCTCAGAAATCTCAGACCCCAAGCAAGCACAAGGACATCTCATAAAGTGAACTTACTTTAGGGAAATCTTAACTTACCAAACCATGAGAATTCCCCAATGGCAGATTTTCTCAAAATCATTACTTAACATCTTTGTCACCAAAGGTCTTCTCTGATCAGAAATAGAGTGGTATAGGCAATACAATTATTGAAAAAATTAAAGGGAAATCATTGCCCTCTAAGAAACAAATATGTATTACATGAAATTCTTTAAATTCCCCAAGATATCTTTTGGGAAAAAAAGTAGCCTTCTGCTATAACATTGGGAAAAAATTAAGATAATTCCATTGAGGCATCTAAAGAATGAACTTGCATCCATACAGTCATTTCATAGCACTATATTGAATTCCAACTGTGTGCCAAAGATAACAGCTTATCAACAAGCCAATAACCTCTGTCTGAGAGCACCAAGTTCACAAGTACTTGGAATACAGTGTTGAAATATTATGCTAAAATGTAAATAGGGAATAAGGCAAGGACCATATGATCAAACAGTGGGAAGAAACAATCTACCTCAGATTAGAGGAAAGATCAGGTCCATCTGTCACAAATCCAAATGAATGTATAGAAATGCAGAAATGGGGGAAATAACAGTCTAGAGAAAGGAGAGAACTAAGCTGCACATGGAGAGATCACACACCTAGTGCCTTTAACAGCAAGCAGTCTGCATTCCCAGTTGTCTGGGTGAGGTTTGCTTATGAGAGAGAACAATAGATACAACTAGAAATAAGGACCCAATTTTGAAGGGCCTTTCTGACAAGCTCAGCGATTTAGACTTTCTTGAAGGTTAGAGAAACCCACTGAATTTAATCATGAGAATGCCATGATTTGATTTGCATTTAATCTCCATGGGAAAGTCCTGGGAAAGATGAACTGCAGAGAAAAAAGTCTGAAAATGGAGAACATTCACATGGACATTGCAGTGATTGGATGAGAAGTTATAAAAGAGTACACTAAAGCAATAACATGTAGGGATGGAGAGGAAAGTGCATGTTCTAAAGAAATGTAGGAAGAAGATCTGGTGCTCAAGAGAGGTGGGAAAGGGATTTGGAGGAATGAGAAGACTGGGGCTGATTCAAATTTTCTGGATTCACTGATAAAACAAGAAAATAAGCAGGTTTAAAGAAAAAGGTATAGAATTCAGTTTTGATGTGTTGATTTGGAGATGTTGTACAACAGGCCCAAGATGGCTATAGTTAGGCTCCCTCACTGAGGCTTCTGGTATGCTGTTTTTAGTATGTAGCCAAGGTCATGAACACCTTGATTCAGCATATATACTCAAGGTCATGAACATTTGCTTGGGAACATGAGCAGCAACCTGCTGGCACTGTGCCTTCTTATCTGACCAGCACAATAAAAAAAAAAAAATCCTTGGAAATGGCTCTGAGGGCTAAATGGAACTGGCTGGGACAACGTGGGGGTAACCCTGAAGGCTGGCAGCTGCTGAATGTCTACTATCCCAATTGCATCTTGCTTTTTCTTCCACCTGCCAGGATCCTGCATCTGTTCCCGGGGTCTGCCCTCTACTCAGACAGATTTTACAAAATAACCAAAAGTAAATATCAGCCAATAGTTATTCATATAATTTTGAAAGTAAGAAATCTGTATAACACATTTAAATTTGGCATCATCAGATTTAGGTAAGATTAATGATGGTGAATATACAGAATGAGAAAAGCAAAAAGACAAAGATTTTACTCTGGGAAATACTGATATTTCACAGTTGGGTCAAGAAAATAAGTCATCAAAGGAAACTGAGAAAGACACTGGTAGACAGCAGGAACATAGAAGTCAGGAGAGGGGACAACTCAAAGAGGAGAGAATAATTCACAAGGCTGGATATTGTTAACTACATAAGATGGACTTAGAAGAGTCTGCATTATTTGGTGATTGCAAAGTTAATGATGACTTTGGTTATAGCAGTTTCCATGGTGGGAAAAGAATGAGGTGCTCTGTGTGAAGGGATGAAAATATGAGGAGTTGGAAATGAAGTTCATGATTTGGAAAGGTTTGCCTTCAAATGGAAGGGGAGAGATGGGGTACCTAGTGGGACTAATGTGATTTTTTTAAAGCCGCTTTGTAAGGGTTACTGAGATTTTAATATAGTGGGAAAAGCAGATAGAGTTTTGATGCCACTGATAGACAAAATAAAGGACAAAGAAAACTTTCTAAGAAGATACAAACTGCTAGTTCTGAAGTGAACAAATTGAAAGCTCAGACGTGTGCCTCTTACATAACAGGTGCTTCAGTAATCATTGCAAGACCAAAGGGAATGAAAAAATGAGTGAAACACAGTGGACTCAGTCTTTCAAAGTCTCCATTTCTTTGCTTAAGAAATAGGAATAGAAATAACTACTTCTTTGAAGCAATGCAATAAAGTATGATGTGATACTGAAGATGTGAAACAGAAGAATGTCTGGGCCCAGATAGGTTCTGATGAGTGGCAGGTCTTGTTTTTGTAATTGAAGTCATCTTCTAGCTTTCAATCCATTGTACTAATTATTGCCAAAAGTGCCCCTTTGCATTTTTCACCAACCCAGGGTCTGTGATTCACACACTTCAGCAAAAGCAATAGGAGAAAAACAAAGATGCAGTCAGTGTGTCCCAGGGAAAGTAAACAAAATTTGTCCCCTTTATCCCTATTGTCACTCTAGGGGACAACAAAAGTGAAAAACTCATATCTTTCCTGAATATTGGCAGTTGTATCTATTCTACCTCCAACAGATGCCTCCCATGGCAACCTTAATAGTTAATAGATAGCTGGGTAAGAGTGAAGCCAAGAACAATATGGGCTTCCTCACAGTCCTCTAACCCTGAGAATCAAGGGTCCTTGAGCCCTTCCAACCCACAGCACAGATTCCAGTATCTTGTATTTACACTTCTCTCTATTCCAAGACTACAGAAGTGAATGATTGTCATGTTTACTTTAAAAAATATATGTACCTACATTTGTAATGCATATTTTTTCTCCTCTGGGTTAAAAAAGATCTTTCCCTCCTGCATGTTCTTGTCAAATTGCATACACGCACACATACACACACATATTTTTATATGTACACACATATATATTCTCCAGACAAATTCTATGTATATTCTGTATATGCTACATATTCAGAGATCATAAAAATTTTTCCAGCTATATAATATGTTGCAAGATTAAATAAAACTACCCAAGCAAACTCTTAAGTGAAAAGACATATTTTAAACACATATTAAATGGAGCTATTGTGAGCAGTCTCTTCAACATAAAGCTATCTATTTACAACTTGTGTATATTTAAATGTGTGAGTCACTATTTTCATTGGTTTCACATTTTATTTTTGTGCTGATAAAAATTGGAAATGTGATCAAATTATTCCTATCTCCCAATCTTATACTAACAATGTAATAAGCTGATTTCTATCCAAAAGAGTACCTCTTCTTTCTCTAATGATTCCTTTGGTTACTTACATCAAGAATCACAAGAAACAGAAGACTTTCAATATAGCTGAATAGAGAGGGTCACTTTCCTGGCTGCTCCATGGCATGAAACCAAGAAAGCAGACAGGTAACTTCTCGGCAAAGTGGGTGAAAAAAAAATGGGGGTGGAGGGCTTTACTGGAATTTGAAACTGGACATTCAAAGCAGATGAGGACTCAGGAGGTTGGGTATAATAAAATAAGGAATAAATCCCAAGCACCACAGCCACTGCTGCAGCTTGGAGGCACAAGCCAGAGTGGTCCCTCTGTGAGCACAGTGAGGGATAAGGGAATTAAAGGAACCCATATTTTTTAGGAAACCTGAGGCAGTTCTGGGTATGAGGAGTTTAGAAGTCAAAGACACTGCCAGACTAAATCAAAAGGCATGCTGCACAATATCCTTGTGCAGGAAAGAAGCCACCATCTCTCCATGCTGAGGACAAAGGAAGGAACCATTTTGAAGCCACAGTGCCAGGGCTGACAGCTGAGGGAGTTGATTCCTGGCAAACTCAAGTTTGGCCCAAAATACAGGCCTGGCAAACCAACACTATATAACATAGAGTGTGGCTAAGAGACCAGGAGAAATCATATATGGAGAGAGATTGATGCAGGACAACTGATCATGGAAACCTACCTGGCTCTCGCCTTCCCCCTCCAATATGGCTGTTGCAGAACCAGCTAGGAGACACAAACCTGGCCAGGAATTCAAAAGGGCAGGGGCAGGAAAGTTTGAGTTTGGAGACTGAACCTGAGACAAGGAAGCATGGGGTTTGCAGGTGGCCTAGTGGACTAAGAATTGGCTCCTCCACCACACAATGGAACCCAGAGGAGACCCCTGGGAAACGGTCTACCAGCATGGACTGGCAATTGCTGGGCACTGGTGGTGCACTGATTGGAATGCCAGTTAGTTCGGCATTCAAATGCCAGAACTGGCATTCAAAGATAGCCTGGAGCCCACCTAAGCCTAAACCCCACCTCCAGGAATTTTGCCTATGGAATTACGTCTCTCACTCCAGCATTTCAGAGGGTGGAGATCACACTCCAGATGACCCCACCTAACACAGCTGAGAAGCTGAGAATCTATTGAACTCCAGGGGAACCAATTCTCTAACTATTCATTGGGACTTTTGTCTCTTTGTTTTTTGTTTTTGTTTTTTTTTTATTTTGGGGTTTTTTTTATCCTTTTTTATCTTTTCTGTTTAATTGTGACCTTAATGGTTCATAGACATTTATACCTTTGTTTTTTCTTTTCTCATCTCTAGCATTTTTGAAGTAAGATATTTTTCATGGATCAATTTTTTTTTGCAGATGAGGTAGTTTGATTAATATATTTGTTTAGTTTTATATTGTTTTATTTTATTTTTAATATTTTTAAAATTTTACTTTATATATATATTTTTTCTCTCACCTGTTTCCCTCAATTATCTTTCTCTCTTTTCTTCCATTAGCAGTTAATCTCTATTGTTCTCTCTTTCTTTAATATTTTACTTCTATCTTCTCTCCTCTTTTCACATCCTATATCACTTCTATTCTCTCTTTGTTCACCATTCAAAATTGTAAACCCATTTGCAAACATACTGTTTTTATTGTAGGCAATTACTGATCATATCATTTCTGTTTATTGTGACAGTTAACATTGTAGATGTCATATAAGGAAACATTTGGTTTTATGTTGTATATTGTATGAGTTGGTTGTTGTTCTTCTTTGTCACCCCCTAAATGGTGAGGCACTGAAGACTTTCAGAGACACTTCCATTGTGTATATATATACCACAGTTTCTTTATCCGTTCATCTGTTGAAGGGCATCTAGGTTGGTTCCACAATCTAGCTATTGTGAATTGAGCTGCTATAAACATTGATGTGACTGAGTAGTATGCTGATTTTTAAGTTCTTTGGGAATAAACCAAGGAGTGGGATAGCTGGGTCAAATGTGGGTGCATTCCAAGTTTTCTGAGGAATCTCCATACTGCTTTCCAGAGTGGATGCACCAATTTACAATCCCACATGCAATGTGTGAGTGTACCTTTCACAATAAGTGGAGTTCATCCCAAGGATGTAAGGTTGTTTCAACATATGGAAATCGATAAACATAATTCATCACATCAAAAGACTTAAAGACAAAAATCGTATGTTTATCTCAATAGATGCATAAAAAGCACATGACAAAATACAGCTTCCATTCATGCTCAAAACACTAGAAAAACTAGGGATAGTAGAAATAAATTTCAACATTATAAAAGCTATATATGTTAAAGCCAAGCCCAACACCATTCTAAATGGAAAAAAATTTAAAACATTCCCTCTAAAAACTGGAACAAGACAGAGATGCCCTCTTTCACCACTTCTATTCAACATAGTCCTGGAAACCCTAGCCAGAGCAATTAGACAGCAAAAAGAAAATAAGGGATATGAATAGAAAAAGAAAAACTCAAATTATCACTATTTGCCACCAACATGATTCTATATTTAGAAGACCTCAAACACTCCACCAAAAAACTTCTAGAACTCATAAATGAATTCAGCAATGTAGCAGGATATAAAATTAACACCCATAAATCTATTGCATTCCTATATATCAATGATGAATCAACTGAAAGAGAAATTAGGAAAACTATTCCATTCACAATAGCCTCGAAAGAAAATTGGGGAATCAATCTAACAAAAGAGGTGAAAGACCTCTACAATGAAAGCTATAAAACTTGAAAGAAAGAAATTGAAGAAGACCTTAGAAGACAGAAAACTCTCGCATGTTCTTGGATAGGCAGAATTAATATTGTCAAAATGTCCATACTACCAGAAGTGCTATACAGATTTAATGCAATTACTATTAAGGTTCTGATGACGTTCTTCATAGAAATAGAAAAGCAGTCATGAAATTCATTTGAAAAAATAAGAGACCCAGAATGGCCAAGCAATCCTCAGCAAGAAAAGTGAAGCAGGAGGCATCACAATATCAGAGTTTCTGTTACACTACAGAGCTCTAGTAATAAAAGCAGCATGGTATTGGCACCAAAACACATATGAACACCAATGGCAAAGAATAGACGACACAGAGAAAAACCCACATAAATACAGTTATCTTGTATTAGATAAAGGCACCATAAACATATATAGGAGAAAAGATTTCCTCTTCAAAGAAAGGGTAAAACTGAAAATCCATGTGTAGCAAAATGAAATTAAAGCCCTATCTCTCACCCTACACAAAACTCAGTTCAAAGTGGATAAAGACCTAGACATTAGACCAGAGACCCCACACCTACTAGAACCAAAAGAAGGCCCGACTCTCCATCATGTCAGCTTAGGAAACAAATTCCTCAACAAGACTCCTAAAGCACAAGAAGCAAAATCAAAAATCAATAAATAGAATGGTATCAAACTAAAAAGCTTCTTCACAGCAAGAGAGACAATCAAGAATGTGAAGAGAGAGCCTACAGAATGGGAGAAAATCTTTACCACATGCACCTCAGATAGAGCACTAATCTCCAGGATATATAAAGAACTCAAAAAACTTAACACCAAAAAAATAAAATCTTTAAATGGGCTAAGGAAATGAACAGATATTTCACAGAATATGAAATACAATTGATCTACACATATATGAAAAAATGTTCAACTTCTCTAGCAATTAGAGAATTGCAAATTAAAGCTACACTGAGATTTCGTCTCACTCCAGTCAGAACAGTAATTACCAAGAATACAAGTAACAATAAGTGTTGGCATGGATGTGCAGAAAAAGGTACACTCATACATTGCTGGTTGGACCTCAAATTAGTGCAACCACTCTGGAAAGCAGTATGGAGATTCCCTAGAAAACTTGGAATGGAACCACCATTTAACCCAGCTATCCCACTACTCAGTTTATACCCAGATGACTTAAAATTGGCATATTACAGTGACACAGCCACACCAATGTTTATAGAAGCCCAATTCACCATAGCTGAGCTATTGAACCAACCTAGATGCCCTTCAACAGATGAATGGATAAAGAAAATGTTTTATATGTATACAATGGAATATTATTCAGCCATAAAGAAGAATAAATTATTGCATTTGCCAGTAAATGGATGGAACTAGAGACTATCATCCCCAAAAAACAAAGACCAAATATTCTCTCTGAGATGCAAATGCTGACTCAAAATATGAGCAGGGGAGGGAAGAGTAAAGGTTCACAGGATTGGTCAGGGGGGATTCTGGGGAAGAGAGGGAGAACGGGAATGGAAAAGACAATAGAATGAATCAGATGTAACTTTCCTATGTTAATATATAAATACATGACCAGTGTAACTCCACATCATGTACAACCACAAAAGTGGGATGTTATACTCCATAGATGTAGGATTTGTCAGGTATAACTAAAAAAAACAAATAAAAATGTTTTTTTTAAATAGGTAAATTAATCAGAATGGCAATGATGAAGAATAAAAGCAACAATAAATGTTGGTGAAGACTTAAGGGAAAAGACACACTCATACATTGCTGGTGGGACTGCGAATTAGTGCAACCATTATGGAAAGCAGTATGGAAATTCCTCAGAAAACTTGAAATGGAACCACCATTTGACCTAATTATTCCACTCTTCAGTTTATACCCAAAGGACTTAAAATCAACATACTACAGTGATACAGCCACATCAATATCTGCTGACACAGCCATATCTGTTCAATTCACAATAGCTAAACTATGGAACAACCTAGATGCCCTTCAACTCATGAATGAATAAAGAAACGTACGTGTGTGTGTGTGATGGGATATTACTCAGTTTTAAAGAAGAATGAAATTCCATCATTTGCTGGTAAATGGATGGAATTAGAGAATATCATGCTAAGTGAAGTAAACCAAACCCAAAAAAACAAAGGCCGAATGTTTTGTCTGATATACTGATGTTAACTCACAATAAGCCTGGGGAGTGTACAAGGGAAGAATAGAGTTACTTTGTATTAGGTAGAGGGGAGTGAAGGGAGGGGAAAGGGGTATGGGAGTAGGAAGGATAATTGAGTGAATCAGACATTATTACCTCATGCACATGTATGACTGCATACTGATGTGATCCTATAATTTGTATAATCAGAAAAATGAGAGATTATACTCCATTTATTAATGATCTATCAAAATGTATATATGCATTTTACTGTCATGTACAACTAATTAGAACAAAAAAAAGTAGCTTAATGGAAAACAAAATAGGTAAATTATACAAAAAAAGAAAAAAAAAATCCCAAGAAATAGAGTACTAGAATTCAGTCATTAGCAAAGATAATTGCTTTGCATCTTTAACTCCTCCTTTCCTTATTTAATTTCTTTCTTCCCACAGATAACAAGCTTCTGACTGTTGACCAGGGATTCTGCCAGTCACCAGGATGACTATGAATAGTGGTGAAATGCTGCCCAGCCCTTGGGAGGTACATAGCTGAGAGCAGCCAGAGGCTCATGAAAACACAAGTAAAGCACTGTGAATATAAAGGGAAGCAGGGGGAAGGTGAGGGACTTTGTGAAAGCTCAAGGAGATTCCACAGAGGGTTGTTATTTGGATTGAGTTTTTAAAGGTGACTCAAATAAAATCTGATTATTTGTATTTATGAGATGCATGAATATTCATGAAGCATTATGCAAAATACCCAGAAATTAGAAACAATTCAAAGATTCTTTACTCAATAAGTGGACAAATAAAATTGCAATACTTCCACCAGGAAACTACTGGAACTCATTAATGAATTCAGCAATGTAGCAGGATATAAAATTAATGCTCATAAATCTAATGCATTTTTATTCGTAAGTGATGCATCCTCTGAGAGAGAAATTAGGAAAACTACCCCATTCACACTAACCTCAAAAAAAAATAAAATACTTGGGAATCAATCTAACAAAAGATGTGAAAGACCTCTACACTGAGAACTACAGAACACTAAAGAAAGAAGTTAAAGAGCATCTGAGAAGATGGAAAGATCTTCCATGTTCTTGGATAGGCAGAATTAATATTGTCAAAATGGCCATACTTCCAAAAATGCTATACAAATTTAATGCAATTCCAATTAAAATCCCAATGATGGACCTCATAGAAATAGAGCAAGCAATCATGAAATTCATTTGGAGGAATAAGAGACCCAGAATTGCTAAAGCAATCCTTAGCAAGAAGAGCGAAGCAGGGGGTTTCACAATACCAGACCTCCAACTATACTACAGAGCAATAGTAACAAAAACAGCATGGTATTGGTACCAAAATAGACAGGTAGATCAATGGTACAGAATAGAGGACACAGAGACAAACCCAAATAAGTACAGGTATCTCATACTTGACAAAGGAGGCAAAAACATGCAATGGAGAAAAGACAGCCTCTTCAACAAATGGTGCTGGGAAAACTGGAAATCCATATGCAGCAAAATGAAACTAAACCCATATCTCTCACCCTGTACAAAACTCAACTCAAAGTGGATCAAGGACCTAGAAATCAG
>JAJEJO010004232.1:636073-818712 GCA_020662805.1 Glaucomys volans
TATATATACACAATGGAATATTACTCAGCCATAAAGAAGAATAAAATTATGTTATTTGTAGGTAAATGGATGATGTTGGAAACTCTTATGCTAAGTGAGATCAGCCAATCCCCAAAATCCAAAAGCCGAATGGTCTCTCTGATATATGAATGATGATGCATAATATGGAGGGGAAAGATGGCAAGAATGGAGGAAAGATAGCTAGCATAGAGGGAAGGGAGGGGTGGGGGCGGGTGGGGGGTAAAATTAATAACAGAATGTGTGACAGATACCATTGCCCTGTGTACATGCATGAACGCACAGATGGTGGGACTCTACTTTGTGTACAACCAGTGAAACAATAGCTGTACTCCATTTGTGTTCAATGAATCAATAAGTAAATAAAAAAAAAGACATTTGTTCTAGTTTAAACACAAAGGAGAATTTCAATAAACTTTTGGCTGTTTGTTAATAAAAAATAAAAAAATTTAAAAAAATTTAAAAAAAAAGTAAAAAAGGAAAAAAAAATTGCAATACTACTACATAGTGAAATATTAGTCAGCCATTAAAAGGAATGAAGTACCTGATACCACAGGGATGAACCTTGGAAACATTATGTTAAGTGGAAGAAAGCAGTCACCAAAGACCACATGTTATATAAACTCATTCCACTTATAAGAACTGTCCAGAATAAAAATAAAAAGTAGACTACAGATTGCTTAGGGTTGGAAAGTATCTGCTAGTATATACAAATTTATTTCTAATGGATGAAAATATTCTATAATTAAATTATGGTAGTATTTCACATCCCTGTGAAATTACTAAAAATATCTCATTATAGATTTTGAATAGGTAAACTACATGGTAAATTAATTATATCTGAATAGAGTTGTTATTCAAAAGAATTAAAAGATGAGAGTATATTTTTTAAAAGGAGCAATCTTTTGTCAAATCTGGTGGCATAAATGAGCTGAGGGAAGCTTCCCTCTGACTGAAGAGCAGGGCACATAGTGGTGGATGGATGAGGAGGAGTGTGCTACTGGCCCCATCACTGAGTTATTGAGATTGATGGGCAAGATGGAGACATACCACATCCTTAAGCAACTGTGTTACGTGTGTGTTTGGGAATCAAAATTTTTGCAATTTGAAAGAAGACCTGAAGAGGAAAAGAGGTGGGTAGGAGAAATTAGAGTTTGATTGGACAGTTTTTCCTGAACTGTGAACTAGGAAAAGGTGGAACTAACTCAAAACTCAGGTGTCTTACAATCTGTAAGGAGTACAGAAATCATGAGCCACATATATTTGCTGTTCATATTTATTATCAATACACAAATGTTCCCTGGGTATACATGACAAATGTTCACAAATATAAATGAAGGTATTTTAAACAAGGAAATACACCTAAAT
Source organism: Glaucomys volans (assembly GCA_020662805.1). NCBI lineage: Eukaryota > Metazoa > Chordata > Mammalia > Rodentia > Sciuridae > Glaucomys > Glaucomys volans. The sequence goes on from JAJEJO010004232.1 coordinate 637,460, forward strand.
GTGCTCATATTTATATAATCTATAAAGGAACATGTATTAGTTAGGTTAATCATGTGAGTGAAGACCAACAATCTGTAGTTAGAAATATTCCAATTAAAATTTTCATTTCAAAATATGAATAAAATCAGATTGGTTTTTAAGAACATCATATGCTTGCAACACCATCTACTCAGGTCCTGGGTCATGCAGCATTCTCAGGGATTTCTACTGACATGGCAGGATATTAATGATGATGATAAGAAAAAGAATTTGCATAAGAGACAAGAAAATGAATTTGCATAAGAGACAACAAATAGAACTTCTGTAGTGTAGAAGGGTTTTGCTGGCAGACCTTTGCATCATAGTCTCTGCAGATATAAAACTCTGAGTTCTGGGCCTCTAGTGAGATTATAATGAATTAGAATTTCTGGAGATGAAGTGTGGGAACCTGCACTTCAATTGGTTGCTCTTATGCACCCTAATGTTTCAACAATGTATGGAAGATTAGAAAGGCAGTCATTCAGGATGGCAGATATTTAGAGAAGTTCAGTTCAGTTCTGAATGTTCCTACAAAAACAGTCCTCATCCAACCCATCTTCTGCCTGAGGAGGGATTTATGTCTTCTGTACTAAGTGCTATATCTCCAGCATGCAGAATGGTACTTTGCATCTGGTGGTCTTTCAGTAACTATAATTATCTCATGGTATCTGCAGCAAGATTGGTATCAGGACCCTCTTGGATACCACAATTTGAACATTTGCTCAAATTTCTTATATAAAATGATGCAGTATTTTTATATAACCTATACACATTCTCCCATATACTTTAAATTATGTTGGCATTGTTTACAATACTAATACAATGTGAATACTTATAAATAGTTATTATACTGTATTGCTTATGGAATGACAAGACATAAAAATCCACATACATTCAGCAGAGGCACAACCATCTAACTGTGTTTTCAATCCAAAGTTGGTTGAATCTGCAACTATGGAACCTGTGGCTAGAGAGGGCCAACTGTACCTACTTAATGAATAACTTAATGTGGCCAGGTATGAATCTGTGTGTGTATGATAATATTTACACATATACAATATGGAGAAAATAAGTTAGAGGAAAGAAGTTATAGAAATTGCTTTTGTGCACGAGTTCTCATTCCATTTAAACAAAATTTACACAAGATTCCATTTAATGTCTCATTACATTCTTGTATTTTTGTTCTGAAAATGGGCACATTGCCTGTGAGCTAGAGATAATGAGGGAACAAGAGTCTCTTCACTCTGTTGAAATCAATGTGTGACTCTCATTCTTTGACTGGACTGCCTTTGTCCTTTCAGAATAATACAAGCAAGCATACTCACAAAGTGAGGGCAGCCCTCCAGGGGAGAAATGGTTATTTTCGTAACCAAGAACAGAATTTTCTTCTGGATATACAAGTGCAAATTAATGAGGTTGTTGTTGATTTGAGTATGTGGAAATTACAATACGAAGTTTCTAGAACTTTCCAAAGAGTTAGATTAAATTTCTAATTTTTAAAACCACAGTTCAAAACTTCAACCATGACCTCGAGAGGTCCCTCCACCATTACATCTGAGCTAAATTTCCACAAACATATTGTCCTTGATAACTCTGCCTTTATTCTTATTGTGTCCCCACTCATTCTCTGTTCTACAGTCCTCCTCCTTCCTTCTGTGTATCAAGACTATCCATTCTGTTATTTCTGTCATCTCATCTCTGTTGAAAACTCTGCCTCATCATTCCAGACCCAACAAGAAAGAACAATGTATCCAAATCACAAATGGAAAAGCACACCCCCGTAACTGCCCAAAAGCTCTCTGCCTTTTGAACTGGTCCATTTTATTTTGCAAGGGTCAAAAGTCCCTTTGTGACCAAGCTCCTAATCCCTCACAGAGTTCTCTCGACCTCCACGCTTCCACTCCACTGTATCTGCTCAGTTTTACAGGATGTAAGTTATTCTCTCTCCTCCCTACAGGTCTTTGTATAGCTGTGTCAGCTGCAAGAACACTTGAAAATGAATTCTTCCACAAGGGTTTCCTGTGGTTTGCTTGAGTGTCTGCGACAGGTTTTATTTTCCAATGATAACCATAGCGACGTCTTCCATGTCAAATGCTTTTCTACCATGTGATTTCAACAGTCTTTCAATGAGAGATGGAGTTTGTGTCCCCTCCTTAGTATCCGGGGAGGGTCATGACTCATTTAGAGCCAATAGGATGTGTGCAGAGATACATGCACACCTTTGGAGGTCAAGTTAGAAAAGGTGATGCCACTCTGATCCTTGAAAGATTTGTGCTCAGAGACTTGAGTTGCCATGAAAGAAACCCATCTCCTCCTCCACCCACCATCCTGTTTTTTGCAGAAGAAGCTCCTACTGGTCCCTTTTGATCTGTACCATCATAAGTAAAGCAAGCCCCAGCTCCTTCCTTTGTTAGAGCCAGACCCTTCTGAATGGCTTAATCAGTCATGACCCTGCTCTTAAGAAAATTCTGTCTTCTGTCTTATTTCTGAGAAATAAATGTCATAACTTTTATTTCACAGGCCACAAGAACCTTTTCCCTCGCCCACATGGGACGTGAGGCAAGAAATAATAGTAACAAGGACTAGCATTTGTTGAGTTCTTACTAAATTTCAAGTGGTGTCTTAAGTTCTTGACATGTATTAACTCTTTAGATCTTCCTAACAGTACCTTCTAAGATAGGTAAGCATTAATACTACCATTTTAGAGATCAGGAAACTGAGGTAGTTCCTTGCTCAAAATTAGGTAAACAGTAAGAAACCACATGCCATGTTATTTTGAAGTTCTCCAACTAAATAAAAAATGTGGGAAGTTAATAAAAAATTAGCTTGTTCTCAAGCTACCTTAAACATATGGGAAGAGCTTCTTCTCCATCTTTGACCACAAAGCAAATTCTACATCCATCAAGGACATCATTATTACCCCCACCTAAAGTAGCCCAATCCAGCTCATGCCAGTATGTCACTGTCACATCTACCGTAATGTGGTTGGTTTCCGTAATCATAGAGATCCATGCACACAAACACCTTATTTATCAGATGTTTTCTCCTCCCACCAGAATATAAGTTCTATGAGGACAGGAAGTGACTTTGCTTGGTTTAGCTCAGTAACTGGCATGTTTAGAACAGAAGTAAACATATATTTGGTTGAGAGAAAGATGATGAATGGATGGATGGATGGATGGATGGATGGATGGATGAATGACCAGCATTAGAGATCAACAACTGAATCTCATCTTTCTTCTATGACTCAGTAGTTAATTTGGGGAAGTAATTTTTGTTCTATAAGTACAAAATTGAGTTGTTTGAGAATTAAAGAGGACATTTAACTTTTTAGAAAACCAGTCCCCAAATTGTGTTTTCCTCAGCACCATGGTTCCTTATTACATCAGAAGGTATAATGCATAAATGAGCATGCTGAGTTTAATTAAATCCAACACAATTCTTCAAGGCAATATTTCCCTGAGACTTTCATTTTCTACATGGTGTGCAATGGAACACTATAAAGTGTTTTCCAAACTCATTTGACATAAAGTCCTTTTCTTCCCTCATATCACCTTACAACAATTAGATTTCCACAAGAAACATTTTGGAACACACTGAATCTTGAAGTTGTTAGGCATTTTTATTACTCTACAATTACATAAATGGATCATTAAATTGACATTACTTGAAGCAGAACAAATGAAGCCAAATTAGATCCCCAAATCACATTGAATATTATGGTGGGGTCAGATTAATGTGAAAAGATTTTCTCTAACCTCAATAAATCTGGATTTGTATCCTATGTAGAATTCCATCATCACCAAAGAGTACATTGCAACCTTTTAACAACTGAATGATTCATCATGACAAGAGTGGCTTGCAGAGGAAGCTTCCATTTTATTGTTGTTTATGTAGAATAATAAATTAGTATGGAAATCCCCCTTTCTATTCCTTTCTTTATCTCTAGTTTCTGCACATATGAGGAAAATATATGATACTTGACTTTCTGAGTCTGGCTTTTTTCCCTTAGTATGATGTTCTCCAGTTTCATCCATTTACCAGCAAATTGCATAAGGGAGATCCACAGAGTAGAGGCAGGGGACCTAGGGAAAGAAAGGAGGAGAGGAAAAGGGGGAGAACTGGGGAATGAAATGGACATATTATGATATGTGTGTATGAATATATTATAATAAATTCCAATTTTATACATAATATAATGCACCAATTAAGAAATTATTAAATGAAATACCAATAAAATAGAGAAAGGGAATCAGGAAGAAGGTGGAGGGAAGAGAAAGGGAAAGTACCAGGGATTGAAATGGAGCAAACTATGCTATATGTATGTATGAATATGTGAAAATGAACCCCACTATTATGTGTAACTATAATGCACAAATAAAAACACACATAGATAAACCCTGAACAATTTAGTAAGGTGTCCAGTAAAGTTCTAACTCATAAAGAAATGCAGCATATTTCCATAGTCTTATAGTGTTTTAATGGGAATAAAACTATTTAAGTCAGTGAATATCTAAACCCTACAATCTAAAATGCTTGAGCACCTGCTATGACCAAGATCCTCTGTCAGAGTAGTTTGATCCTGATGAACTTCTGCTTAGCCCAAAGCGTGGTACCTATCATACTACCCTTTAATTCAACAATAGGTTTTTATGGGTGGTACATAGCTCAATGGCAGCACTTGTTTTCAGTGGGGACAGCCCACTACCATTTATATTTGTCCCAGGATCACAGTTTTGCTTGCTTTAACTTGATTCTGCAAAGTCCCTTTATATTTAAAGGGAGTAATCAGGCTGCAGAGGAATCGCAGAGAACGACTGCAACATTCACATACGTATGATTTTGTACCAAACGATGGATTTTACTGAGAAAATTAAGACACAACTCCAAAGTTTTGGGATATTTTCTCACATTTAAATGAATGTCTTAATATTTTTTTCTCTTTACCCAAATATTATGCCAATGCATGTTCAGAACTTGTAGAGAAATTATTAGAAATCTAGACTTGGAAGATTTTGACTCAGATCCAACAACCAATTAAGTGACTGAAAACTGAAAGAAAGAAAGTAATTCTTGGTTTAAGACTGGTCAGTTTTAATTGACAACTAAAGATTATATTTTCATTGGACTGTGTGTTCTAATTTCCTGAGAAGATTAGCATCGATTCATACTCATATTTTATATGTGATCATTGTCTCAATAGTTTTCTCAATATTTATGATCTCTTCTGTGTCTTAGTTTAAAGTAAAACTCACTTTTCAGTCAACTTTACTGGGGCACAATTAACATAAAATGAAATGCACACTTATTTTAAAGGTATGGGTAGTGAGGTTTGACAAATGTACACATGTATTTGTTTTGCTAACATCTCACTCAAGACACAAATTTCATGAAACTTATTCAAGAAATGTGCATCCCCTTTCCAGACTCTTCAGGACTAATCCACCACCAAAAGATGGGTGTGTCCCAAACTTGACTTACGACAAGGAACTGCCAGTCTGTAGAATGTGCTCAGAGAGCTGAGATGATAAATGCTCTCCTGTTCAAAAAGGTTGAGAATTACTTGGATAAACTGAAGTTTCCTCCTTCTTCAATTTCCCAATTTCCAACACAAAGCATCATTTAAAATTTAACATTAAGGGTCAAATATACCCTGAGCATAACCATTACATGATAGAAGGAGCTATGTCTTGGCAATAAAGTTCTCTGGCGGGAGAAGACGACATCAATTTTTGTCACTCTAGAAAATCCCCTGTGGCCCCTTTTCAGTCAGTGCCCTCTGTTTCCTGCTGTGGGTCAATTGTAAATCTGAATTTAATGAACAGAAGCTGGCTTTGCCTGCTTACATGCTATATACTAATAAAATTATTCCATAAATTTGTTCACTTTTACATATAAAGATAAACTAAATTTTGCCTTTATCCCATCACTGTGGTTAAAATAAGGATTTTTTGCAACACAGAAACTACAGAATATAGACATATTTGATCTTTTTGTTTCAGTTGCTTTTTTTCCTGAAAATCTAGTCCATTTGCTGCAAATATATTATTTGGAGACTATAGTTGTACCAAGTTATAGTTGGTAAAACATCTGAAGATTTTTTTTTCTCTCCCTTTCCAAAATTTGATCAAAATTTCTACTTCTCAGCCAGAAGAAATATTTATAGTAAGCACTTGCAACCTGTTTAAAATAATAGTACTATGTTTTTTTATTAAAATTTTTATAGATTGTTAAGTCTGACTTATCTCCAAAGCCCAAAAGAACACTCATACCATTCCCCTGTCTTTATGTTTGTAGTAATTCTTTTTTAAAATTTTGAAACTTTTTCCTTCTTGACTCATTAACTTATTCTTCACACTCAGTAATTTTTTTTTTCTTTTGGGGGATTTTTCACAGTTAACAACAATGGAAACCTAATAATGTGTTTCTTAAAATAGAAGATTCTGAAGCTCACTTAGCATCATCAATTCTGCACCTCAATAATTTGTACCTACAAATAAGAAACAAGTAGTGTCTGAGGAGGGACGGGGGAAGAGAAGAGGAAAGAAAATGATGCTAATTGCAGTGTGGTTAGAATCTCCCATCTCTGAACTGTTTTAGAACTAGAAAGAGACACAAACAGCAATGTAAACATGACTGTCAACAGTACCATCCAAATCGTTCCCATATGGCTAATGTGTGTCAACAAAGCAATCCCTGTTTAAGTAACGCAACGTAAAATTACAGAAAGATGCTGCCAAAAATCTTGCTGAATGCAGTCCGCCCCCACACTTCAGGAAACAGACTTTGAACACGTGAGAGGAAGAATGGGAGCTCTGGCCTTGGCGATGTGCCTCGGAAACTAAGAATACACCTGGGCTAGAAACCTGAATTACCGAGTGGCAGTACCCACTTTTGGTCAGGACAGAGAGACAGTGGCCACTAGGGTGGCAATTGCCACATGTGACCATATAAGAATCCTATTCTTAGCATTCAATAGGCAGCAGTCCAAAGAGGTATCATGAATTAACTTGCTATGCTCACTCGGCCTACATGACTAAGCTGGGTTCAGCTTGTATCATGCCTTCTTTTAAGCTGTTTACCATTTGTGAGTGCTCACCATCTGCCAAGTACAGTGTTAGGTCCCTGAAATATATTAAACCATGTACCACTCACAATGGCAGACGTTATCATCATCACTTTAAAGAGGAAGAAATGGAAGCTTGTGGAGCTGAAATCATGTTTGTGAAAGTGGCCAGAAAATGGCAGAGGAAGTATTCAAGTCCAGGTCTATCTGGCTACGAAGCTGGGTCCTTTCAGAAAAGTACATTTTCTGCCACGTGGTCTACAGTTCTCTTTATCTGGGAATTAGTTATCAAGTAGGAAGTGAGTCCATTCTCATACCCACCCTCATCTGCATCATACTGAAATTTATAGATGAATTTTCTCTGTAAGTCTATGACTGCATGATTTATGCTCTACTATCATTGAGGAAGTTCTCTATAATCATCTGTTGCTATATATAAAAAAAAATTAGCTCCACATAGTAACACTCTTTACTAAGGAAATATTTTTATGCAATGGCAGATATTCTCCAATTAAGAATGTAGATAAGAAAACAAATTTTGTCTTCTTCAAAATATAGGACTTTGAATTGAAAGTCTATGAATTCCAAAGGGAACGCAGGAAAATGTTATTCTCGTTAATGAAAATAGTGATGATCTGTTTTTAAATACCCAAGTACAGATTATTTTGCTAACATGAAATTTTCATGAAACAGTCTACACTAACCACTTTAAGAAATGCTGAACTGGATTCAGAAATGTAATTTTATATAGAATTTCAAAGGTTCTTAACGAATAAAGGTAACACAAGAACTAGAATTTGAACCTAATACCATAGATCTAAGTCCCTTGATGACGATGCTTTCACCAAAATAAAATGTGAAATATCATATTAATTTCCTTAGTAATATCCACTTGAAATGTACTATGGAAAGAAAAGCAATTGACCCAGCTGAGAATTTGTACTTGTTCTGCATTTCTCTGCACATGTTTAGAATTGTGGTCCCAAGCAGGGTCCATGTTCCCGTGTGATTCTCAGTAAGCCACCTTAGCTCAAGTTTTCAGAAACAGATGACAAAGGACTAAAAATATTTCTAAATAATGCTAAACCAGCAACAGCCCAGCTGAGGACCAGCTGACTCATCAAGTTTGATCAATTCTGCCGAGAAATGCTAAAATAATCTAACCTTTGGATCAACTGTCTTGAAATGCTGTTTCATCAGAACCAAGGCTTTTGCCCCAAATAGGAGGACAGAAAGACAATCCTTAGAATGTCTGGAGAAGCTCAAGGACTTGCTGTTCATATAGACAAAGTTCAGGCCCCTTCTTCTCTTATAGGAGCTCTGAAAGATGAACTGAGATGGTGAAATAAGCACCTATGCCTTGAAAAATAATTTTTTCACTTCAAGTCTTAATTATTCTGGTATATTTGCATGAGAATTAAAGAGAAAAATAAATCACAAGATCAAGTGGACATCTTCTGAAACCTTTGGCCCTGTTGTAAAAAGAATTATCCCTAGGAGCAGCTCCTGCCATCACTTGATCTAACAGTGCTCTGCAAAAGATTGGAAGAGTGCTGTCTTTGACCTCCACTCATCAGGTACTGAAGGTAGACTGAAAAAGCTGATCACAAACAGACAACAAAGAAGGACTGGAAGACATCAGATCATAACTGTGATTCTATCGACTGACCAGGCAAAGAATTGGGCTGTGTCCAAATAAGCAAGGGAATTGACAGCTTCACTGAGAACTGAAGGAAGGCAGCCCTACTGCCTGTAATTTTCCCCAGCTGTCAAGAGGGAATCCACCCCATAGGCTGGGGCTGTGTAGGACAAGTTCTCTACTAGGTGCTACTAATAGCGATACCTGCAAGAAAGAAGAAGCACGGACTGTTCCACATTATCAAACCACAGATCTGAAACTGTCATAAAAAGTGCTGAGCCAATAATATTTATTGTGGGTATTTCCAACTGTAATCTCTTGTGAAAAAAGGCACAACCTTATAGGAGAAAAACTAAAACTATTTAAACAAATATTTTAAACCACTTTGATTTTTAAAAGTAAGTTTTTAATCTTGTCTTAACCAAATGCAGAGTCTTCTGAGATTTATACGTTATTTAGTTTGGGTCCTGTCGATTGTTGTCTGAGAGATTTTTCTCTCTGACTTTATCCAAGGTTCAAAATTGTTGCCCAATATTGACCTTATTTTTCATTAGTAAGCAAATCTTTGTATTGACTTTATTTTTTTTATTTAGGTTTTAGTATATGTTGAATGTTCATTTATCTGACTTTATTTTTGATAATATTATTTTCTCTTTAAATCATCAAACTTTGTATCACAGTCACTGTTAAGTTATTTTCTTTTTTTTTTTTTTTCTATTTAGCAAGTAAAATGCTCAGTTTGGATGAAATAAGAGTGACAGCAGGTCCTGTGGAGTCCATCCATGTTAAGACTCAGTCTCCATGCAAGCCAAGAATTCCTCCTTAAAATCTAAACTGATTCTTCATTTCTTGGCTCTATTGAGGTATAGGCAGTGACTTGACTTCAGCCGAACTCCTTCTTTAAAACTGAAGATCCTTAAGTTAAGGAATAGCAGTTACTCCTGATTCTGTCTTATGTTGTAATGTACATTACAGACTGGAGTGCAAGCTGAAACTTTCAGCAAAATGGTCAAAAAAGAAAAAAAGATCTTCCTGTTTAAAATGAGTTCACATTTGGGGAATAAGATGACACATTTTCCTATCTGAATTTCTCAGGTTCAGTAGATGTTTGAAAATTTTTTTAAAGAAGTAATTTATCAAACCATATGCTAATGTTCTTAGAAGTCCATAATCAGCAACCCTACCTAAAAAAATGAGATGCTGGGCTGGGGATATGGCTCAATTGGGAGAATGCTTGCACAAGGCCCTGGGTTCAATCCCCAGGGTTCAATCCCGCAAAAAAAAAAAAAAAAAAAAAAAAAAAAGAAAGAAAGAAAGAAAAGAAAAAGGAGAGAGAGAGTTGCTTCCATGCTTGATTGGCATAACACAGAGGTGGCAGCAGCACAGGATGGACATTACAGACTGCGAGAAAATGTCAAGACCTTGACTTTCTGTGCATTCCCTGTGTGAGTCGGGGTGAGTTACAGAATCTCTCTGAACCTCAACCGCTTCACCTATAAACTGGGGTAGTTTTGCCCAGGTGGTGGATCTATTGTGAGGGATAAGCAAAGTGATCCTCATAAAATTCTGGCACATTCATGTGTTGAACCTTCTTTCTACTTCCTTCCATGTGAGCCAAGTGTATTTTCTGTGAGCTAAAGTGAAGTGAACAGAATGTAATTGCTGTGGAAGGGAAACTGCATCTCTTACCAGTCCACTTCCCCTTCTCTCTGCTCCTGCCACCCTACTCTTCTTACCCTCAGTAAGCTCCCACCTCAGGGCGCTTAGGCTGGCTCTTCCCTTCCAGGAACACACTTTCCCCAGGACATCTCCAGACATGGTACCTCATACAAGCCTTGGCTAAAATATCATCTCAATGAGTCCCACCTGTGTAAAACTGAAACACCCCAGCACCCCAGTCCTCCCTGCCACATACCTCTGATCACTCCCACCTACCTTTGGGTTTGCTCTTTTCCATAATTCCCCACATTCTAATTTCATTCATTCATTCACTCACTCCTTAGGCTTATGCCTTGTTGACAGTCTCCCCTTCTACACTAACATGTGTCCCAACAGCAGGAATTTTTGTCTGTTTTGTTTACTGATGTATCCCAAGTACCTAGAACAGCACATTGTAGGTGTTCAATAAATACTTCTCTTATTTTACACTTTATAAGCTCATGCAAAATTATAGAAGACAGGGTTAAAACTAGATATCTCACTCAACTACCATATGCATGGATATTTTTAACATTATCTTAAGTTTTTCAAGTTTTTGGAATAATTTTAGACTCAAAGAAAAGTTTCAAAGATAGTACTGAGAGTTCCCGTATGCCCTGCACCCAGCTTCCCCTAATGATAACACCTCACATAAGCAACAGTACATCTGTCATAAGTAGGAAATTAAGATTCAACAAATATTTTTTTAAACAAATGAATAGTTATAAAGCACCAAAACATCTATGAAGTTTACCGTCCTATGTTTGTACCATTGACCCAGAATAGAGAGTGACAAGAACAGAATGTCCTCAAACTATTTCACTTCCTCTCCATTTGCTTTCATATGTTGTCATCTTTGAAATTCATTCTGTGCAAAAAATAATGCCTATTGGAGAACTGGGGCTGGTAGATTTGCCAAAGATCTTTTGTAACAGGGATGTCTAGAAGACCCTTGTAAAATCTCCAGTAGGAAATCCTTGACAACTCTTCTAAGAATGCCCTGAAAATGCCTACTAAATCACCAGCCGAAAAGAAATACTTCTTCATTTCTAAAATAGCAGGATAAAGCACACAGAGAACATATAACATTATTCTTAATGAGAAGCTTGCTTTGTCTCTAACATTTAAATGTTTACTCGGTGCCCTGGGAAATGGTTCTAGAACGCCAAGGTGTTGACAAATTGCTAAGGACTGTGCTAAACATCCTCATTAGCTTAAGCTTAGATAAAGTAACTCGCAAAGCAGCTCCCAGGCTTCACGGTTTGTCGGCAGGGGATCTGTGTACTACAGCTATAACTTTCCCCAGCCCACGGCAAAAAGCAGCTGGGAAGAGACAAATGCGTGATGGCATTTGATCTGTGACTAAATTAAGCTTGATGGTACAGCTGGGACTTCTGCAACTGCAAGACATTCGACATTCGGCGTCTGCAAGAGCTGCACTCCACTTCTGTGAACATCTAAGAAAGTCCTAATCATGCCTGGCTCTGTTTTTACCCTGCCTCCGTCCTACTATTTCTCCACCTTCATGGCCCCTAATGTGGCTGTGGTTCAACTCACTTCATTCACTAACTCAGCAAACATTTAGACACCATTTGCCAAAGAGATTTACACGTGTTATTTCACTTCATTCTCACTGTGACCCTAGGAAACTTTACCACATCATATAATAAATGAACAAGACAAAGTTTAAAGACCTTAACAAACTTGCCCACGTCAGTGCTGCCTATAAGTGACACAGTCAGTATTCAGACTCAGTCCCAAGTGACTCTGAAGCTATCAACCTTTCCTTCTATCATCTGTTTTCATTCAGCTTCATTTCAAGAAAAATCAGAATAATTAAGGACTTCCCTTCTTGTCAAATGATTTCATGGAACTAAATTCACTGCATAAATTGACATTTATTGGGCAAGAGTACATCATGATTGAGGCTGAGTCAAATTAATGGATGCTCAATGTTATCAGTTTATCATTTTGCCACAATGAGGTGGTAGACAGCTAAAAAAGAGACATTTTGCTTTTTCTTCAGTGGAAGATAGGAAAGTCAGAATGAGAAAACGAACCCTGCATTTGAATGTCCATCTGACAAAGAGGTGGTGATATCCAAATGACAGATTCTACCAAAGGAGGGATTGTCATGGGTCCAGGAGAAGGCATGCCTCTGACTAATACCCCCCACACCAGTTCTCCACACTATGCTGAGAAATGTTGGATACTGAGACACTTTGTGCCCAAACCTTACCCTGGGCTCTCCCACCCCAGAGCCTTAGCTCATGTAGTTCCCCTGCCCTTCAGTTCTCCCCACTCCTGCGACTTGAATTTCTAGCTCTCTGCTCTGTCAAACTGGAGTCTTTCTAAGAATATGGTTATGTCCTTTCTATATTTGCATTGTTTTCATACTTGCCAGGATGCCTATATGTTAAGTTTTTCTAGATCAAAAGAACATGTTTCAAGTTTCCAAGGTGAAAGTCCTAAGGATAGCTTACACAGGTGTACACTCACTCGCTCAGCTCACTTCAGGTAAAGCCATGACCCTCAAGGTGGGGGTACTTGGGGGGAGATGCTGGGAGAAAAGAAAGAAACATTTTCCTATTTTCTGGAATTATTTTTAATCATAATTACCTGTTCTGAATTTCAAATGTCACAAAAGAAGGACTTGAAATTGGTACTTACTTTATTAAACTGAGGCAAAAAAAAAAAAATTAATCTCTCAGTTTCAACATCTGGTAAATAGGAATAATACTTTTACCTGAAAGAACTGAATAAGATATATGTTAACATATTTAGGACATTACCTGGCACATAGGAATTACAGAAGAGAACTAGTCATTACCATTGTTGTTATCATGATGGTTAACATTTTGTTATTATTATTGCTATTTTCTAAGTCTTGACAATCTTGACTAAACACCTAGGTCTGCTTCTCACTTTACAATGAACATGCCTTGATTTCCCTTTCAGATATTAACTTCTAAGATTTTAAGATTCCAAATATTCAAATACTTGAAATTTACTCAGCTCTATAAGAGAATTTCAGTTCCCCAATGTTTTCGTCTATAGACCTTATATATTTACATTATAATGTTATGTATTTGTACGTATGGTTTACGTGATGTGTAAAGGAAAAGTTTGAGTCAACTAAAATTCATTCTTTAAACATTCTAAATCAACCATTCCAATCTTTGGAATGTTAAAAAATTATTCTTCTTTGGCTTTAAACTGGTAATGCATTAAGTTTGAGAGAAATTAAGGTAATTTCAAGGAATTCAAATAAGGTATGTTCTTACTGATATTTATTGCCTTCTGAGATGTTTTGAAGTTCAACTTGTTTTGATTCTATAATGACACTAAATTTAACCCAAAACTCAATATGTTGATATAAAAAGTAATTTTTGATATAACATCACTTTCCTCTTGTTCTTAAGATATATTTTCAGCTTATATATTTTCAAATAGTTCCTAAATAATAGTTTACATGGGATGATTGATCATAGAAATTTTGCTCATATAGTACCTCCAAAGCATAACATTTTAAATCACATACTCCTTTCACTTTTAATATTTAAGGGGAATTTCATATCATTACATAATTTATCACTCGGACAAGATATTTACACAGATTTTATCTATACCTCAGCAACTCAAAAAGTATGGCCAACTCTTATTCACATCACACATGCATGGGTATCACGGCTGAATAGCAAGAGGGAGGAATTGTATCGAATGTGGACACTCAAAGGCACACGCACAGGAATCCACACCCAGAGACACAGGATGCGCACAGAGCGGGCCACTCGCTTCCATGTGACTGTTCAGAGATCTCTGTGGGAATACACTCCATGGGCTCCTCACTGTAGACACACCCTCTTCTACTACCACCTCCCTGCCCAACGGCCTTCTTGGTCACCTTTGTTCACCCGCTCCTCCAACTTCTCTGGAAACTGACGGGTGATCCCGAAGATCCAATCCTTGTGCCTTTTCTGCTTCTAAACATTCTCTGGGCTCTCTCAACCACTCTTCTAGATTCTGTTACCACTTCTATGATGGAGAGCTTGAAACCCTATCTCTTGTCTGCAGAACTGTACGGATTCTGCAGGTTGTCCAAATAATCACCAAAACATTAAATGTCAATGACTTTGCAAATAAACTTGTATGTAATTATTTAAATTTTCTGTTTGGCACATCATTCTTCTCCCTCATTTTAGTATTACACAAGTGGCTTCCATTCTCCCAAATGTCTGTTTAAAATGGCCAGTGACAAAATAACTTAGTGAAACACCAATCACAAAGGTGACCACTTCATCTTCCTTGTTTGGGCAGGTGAAGCTTGGCTTACCCCCGGGGCCCCTAAAATGAGATATTCACTGGCTGTACAGATCTTCAGACAAGGGACACGGTTTTAGGATTCTCCACTGTAGAAATGGTAACAGAATCCATAAGAGTTATTGAGAGAATCCAGAGAATGTGTAAAAGTGGCAAAGGGACAAGGACTGGATTGTGGGAATTGCCAGTAGCATTCCAGAGAAGTTGGAGGAAGGGGGTGAACATTGGTGATCAAGAAGCCCAGTGGGCAGGGATGTGGATGCAGGAGAGTGTACTGTCCTGTAGAAAGGACTTCACAGAGTGCATTCTCTCTGAAAAGTCATTAGTTATAAATAAATTATACGTAAAAGAAAACATAAAAATCATGCAAAAATGTATAAACATGTCAAATTATAAAACATCTAAAATAGCACACACTGAAATCATATTAATATAGACAAAGAAATATTTGGAAGGAAGTTTATATTTTTGAACTCTCAAAGTAGAATAATAATAATAAATGAACTAAACTTTCAAGAAGTAATAAAGTCAACAACAAAGTCAATTTTTTTAAAAGAGGGAGGCAATATAAATATTAAAGCAAAATTTGTATTAAATACAAAACAAACATACCAAAAAGTGAGTATGTTAACAAACAGAAAGTTAAATATTTGACAAAACGGAGTATACAAACTTCTGGGAAGACTAATCATGAAAGAGATAGAAGAAGAATAGAAGAAAAATCTTAATAGAAAAATTTAATATTTTTATTCAGAGTGGAATACAATAAATAATATCTCACTAAATCCAAAACCAGGTGAATTGACAATTTTCTTAGGAATTAAAAAAATCAAGAAAAAGTAGGAAATGGGCATTAAAAAGTATCTCCCTCCAAAAGAGTAATTATGACTAGATGATCTTAAAATACACTCAGTCTTCAAATAACAAAAAATTCATTTATGCAAAACATTCCAGATAATGAAAATAAAAGGCAACAAGGAATAGAAGAAAAATATTTATGAATCTCTTCCAACAGCATAGTAAAATATAAGATGCCGTGACTAAGTAGCATGCATCCCAGGAGTTCAACTATATTTTAATATCAGGTAGCTAATTTGTGTTAATTTCTAGATTACCAAATTTTTTAAAAATCATCCCCAAAAATAATTCAATAACATTCTATGATAGTTTTATCATGATAAAACTCTTGCAAATCAAATTTTAGAGTGGTATTTCAAGAGCCCAATGAAGAGGATTCACCTTGTATTTATTTATTTAACATCACCCTTAATGGTAAAGTATTAAAAGCAGAAACATAATTTAAGTAGTCAGAAATAAGACCAGGATAATCACCAACAATCCTGATATTCAGCACTTACCAGAACTACTAGCTATTGTAATACAACAAGATAAACAATAAAGAGGTAGAAAACTTGAAAAAGAAAGGCCCAAACTGCCATTATTTACATGTAAGTGTGTTTGCACAAACATTCAAAAGAATCAGCAGGCAAATTAAAACTAGTTTGAGTACAGAGAGACTGCTAGATGCAAATCAGTGTGAAAAAAGCAACATTTCTACATACCAGCTATCACAGCACCCAAATAAAAAATGCAATAAAACTGTTTTATTTAAAATAGCAATAAAATCTATAAGATCCTCATGATGCCAGAAATTGCCTTTACACAATGATTAAAGCAATGAAATCCTTTCCTCTTTCCCTTTTCTTCCCATGATCAGTTTTTCTTCTATTAAGAAATCATGCACTTTATCACAAGCTCTTGTATTTCCTAATTTAAAAACAAAACAAAAACAAAACAAAAACATCTTTTGATTCCATATTCCCCTCTAGTTACTACCCATTTCTCTAGTTAACTTCACAGCTACCTTAACTTAATTGATCCCTGAAGCTAGCTTTTGTTCCTCAACTAGTTCAAATGTAGGGTCAACCCCCTTCAGTCTACAACTTAGCTTCAATCACTTCACTTCACTCAAATAATTCTGAATAAGGTCATGAATCCAGATACACAAATCTAGTCTATGAATTTAAATAATACATATATACAGATGTTAAATATTTAGCCTGAAAATTGGTGTCACTACCCCATGCTCCAATGTATAGGTTTCCTTTGTATCAGGAAAAGGTATTGGCAACCACCCGGAGTCATCTTTGATTCCTGTTTCTCTATCTTTGTTCACATCCAATCTATCAACAAATCTTTTTCACCTTCTCCCTCCCAATATATTGCAGATCAATCTTCTATAATCAAGGTCACTGCCACAGCCTTCCTGGGGCACCCTTGTCTAAATCTGTTCTGGTCTCCTCACTGTTCCCCAAAGCAGTTCCTGCCACCAGCTCTGACCTCACCTACTATCACTGTGTCTCTTACAAAGTACAAATGTAGACATTTCTTCTGCTCCTTGAACTTGTTCTCCACACTGCAGTGCATCTCTTCTACTTGTTCTTCTCTGTGCTTGGAATACTGACTTTTTTTTTACTTGCTTATTGTCTGTTTCCCTCACTAAAATATAAACTCCTTGCAATCAATACCTCATCTCATAGATTCACCACCATAATCTTCACAACCCAAACAGTGTTTGGCCTACTATAGCATCTCAATAAGCATTTTAAATAATAACTGTACAGCTTGCTCACCGAAGTTTCCATAGCCAGTTCCACTGTGTGTGGAAACCCAAGATAAAATGAATCAATACATAAAAAGCTCACATTTTAATTTCTCATTTCCTCACTTTTATATTTTCAACATATTCTTTGATTTTCAAAAAAGAAGTCCATTATCATAGCAATAACCCTTGCTCATGAGAAGTAAATATTCACACCTTCCATTCAAAACCCACATCTGCAGAAGAGTTAGCCTTATGATGTGGAATGCTATATGGGGGGAAATGCTCTATCCACGATGGAAGAGTAACAACCCTTATAAGCAACAAGCATAACATATCCACAAGTAAATCTGGTGTGTTTGTCAGCTTTTCATCACTGTGACAAAATACCTGAGATAAATAATATGCAAAAAAGAAAAATTTATGTTGGCTCATGGATTCAAAGATTTCAACCCATGGTCTGTTAGCCCCGTGGTGGCATAGTATATCATGGTGGGAAGTGAAGTTGCTCACATTATGGCAGCTGGAATGCAGAAAAAGAAAGGAAGGGCAGGCATCTAAATTCCCATTGAGGGCACATACCCAATGACCTAACTTCCTTCCACTAGGACCCTCCTCCTAAAGTTCCACCACCTCCCTGTGGTGGCCACCAAGCTTTTAACACATGGGCCTTTGGGAGACATTACAAACCCAAACAGTAGCATCTGGAGAATCAGGACCAGATTTGTATTGCTATTTCATTTTCTCTAAGAAATGGAGTGAATCATGTTTTGTTTTGCTACCTGCATGATGCAAATTAGTTTCCAAATAACTCTCTACTGAATAATAAAGGCAGAATCATTCTAGAGAATATACTAATTTCAAACTGATCCATAAATATTGCTAACATGAGCATATCCACTTACAAGCCTCAACTATGACTTCTTTACTTATGGGCCAAGTGCTACAAATAAAAGAGGAGCAAAGATAGACAGCCTGCATGTCCATCTGTTCTCAGCAGGCTACTATCATCTTCCACTTAACAAGAGGCACTGTACTTTAACTTTTTCCTTTTTATTATGAAAGATAAATCCAATAGCACTTCTTCCAGTTAATTATCCCTTGTATTCTTTTCCATTGAAATGAGGACTTCATGTGATTTATAGCAAAAGGTTAACCCCAGCAAAAACAGAAAACTTAAGCGGTTGTTAAATGATATGGATTTTTTTGAACAGTTAATACTATTTTCATCCTAATAAAATTCTAACTCTGTCAAAAGAAAGGGGGCCTATGCCAAGAAATACATATTCCACCACTTTCACTTTTATGATTTTGGAAACCATTAAATAACTGAAAAAGTAAACTGTAGCCAAGTAGGAGAGAAAAGGGTACTCTGTGTCTTTAAGCTAGGGAGAAAAATAAGACTCAATCATTCTGAATGTATTGCTTTAGTCATCTGGTTTCATTCTATTAATGACCTTTAACATCTGCAAAAATATTGTGAAAAGCTAATTTTGTTTGTACTGAGGTGGTGCAGAACTGTTTCTGGCTGTCACTCTAGGATATGCTATAAAATAAAATTGTCATTCTGGGAGTCTGACAAAAACCTACTGTACAGATCCAGCTTATTTACAACATCCAGGAATGAAAAGAAAACAGAATTTTACAACATGCCAATACACAAAAAATGAATAGTACTTACACATTTGTGGGTGTGCATGTGTGTTAGCAATCCCACATACAGATAGCTTCCAAGATTAAAGATTTTTAATAATGTTTTATGGCATTCAACAAGAATTTTTAACCATCAAAACCATTTTTCTGTAAGTGTTGTGCTGCTAAAATGTAAGAACGCATTCCTCAACACTGTATATTTTGATATACTTCATGAGCTCTTCAGAAAGAAGAAGTGGCCTCCTTTCCTCATTTTGACAAGTCTTATGTTTCCATTAATTAAACAGGAATCTTTGGGAAAGACATATGTCACCAGGGTTAATGTATTGGCTTTTCATCCTTAGAGGCCAAGGCTAAAAATATACCAAGAACCATCAAAAAGAATCAATGTAGTCACACCAGACTTGTCCTTAATACTCATTCGCCATTGCGCTATCCAATTTTGTGAATGATTTGTGGACTCTGCCACAGAATCTAAAGGCCCAGAGTTGTGGGCCTAAAGAATGCAGGAGCTGCATGTTTCAGGAGTTTGATGAGCAGCACAAGCACACCTCAGAGATGAGAGAATAATGGATCCAAATAGTGACCTCTTGGAAGAGCCCTGAGGCCAATTTAGCCAAGGCTTCCATCTGATAAGTAAGTTCTCTTGACAACATGCCAGCCATGGGGCCAAACACTAACACATGATACTTGTAATTAAAGGGAGTTCACCATGTCCTAAGGCATCAGCTATTTTGAGAAAGTTTGAATTGTAAAAGTTTTCAAACTTTTCAGCCAAAACTTTTCTTCTTGAGGGTACCCTTTGAGACCACGGAGAATTTCCTTCTGCATCACCTCCTGTGGTACATTTGAGGGGAGGTGAAATATGTTCAGTACCTTTAACATACAGCCCGTAGCAAGATTTGGGATCCATTCATTATTGGTGGTTTGCAGTTGTTTACAAATAAACAGTAGAGATGGAGATAAATGGGTGAACAGATGAAAAATAGATGATGGACAGATACGTTGAGAGAAGGATGCACTTCTTCAGACATCCTGAAAATGATCAGAGTCGCAAAAGACTATCACTTGATTGTCTGGATATTAATATTTTTAGTAACAAAGAGTGTCATTTGGCAGATATATCATAGTGGTTTGCTCACACTGAGCTTGCCAGCTTAGGCAAAATTGAGAAGCCTTTCACAATAGTTTCAGTTAAATTTATTCCTTGAACATACAATGATGATTTTAAGGGCCATAATTGCTCAGCACTGCACATCATGTGTTGTACTTTTTTAATCTTATTCAATTAGATCTCTAATTTCAATCTTTTATGACTTACAGAGAACTACAAGGGAACATAGACATTCTGGCCATTTCATTATTTACTTCCCCCAGAACACTGTCAAAACCACCTGAAGAAGGCAAAATAAGTCAAACCTTCCCATTTGGACTTATATAAGAGTTTTACCCTCTTTTCTTTTATTGGTTTTACTTTAGCCTCCTAACTGTAGTTATAATGGAGAAAGTCTCCTACTTGCACTAACAGTGCCAAATAAATACCTGATAGGAGAGAATTCTCCGAGTGGCTGGGAAGAGACAGGGATCTATAAGCAGACTTCACACCAGTTGACATGCTTTCAGGATGAATAAGGTTTTATTTAACCTTCCCTTTCTGGTTGCTGACTCTCACCCCTCTCAGTTGTCATACCCCAACTCTCCTACAGCAGCACAATAATGGGCTTCAGAGTGATGTATTTTCTTTTCATCTCCAAATATGTACAGTTTCATAATGGGCCATCTGTCATTTTGTGATACCATGTAGACTACAATGCCCAAAAGTTTTGTTGTCATAGCAACCACACCAAAGTCTCCAAAGCAAACTGTAATCTTTCCTATTCTCAAATTCTAGCCAAGGTGTGGTGGGGGCTGAAATTCCAGGTAATTTAAGTCTCTAATGTTGTTACCTGTTTAGAATTAATGCTAAACCTAGTACACCTCAAATTTCAATGAAGTGTATTACAATATTACTTAAAAGGAAGAGCAAAAGCGTCTTCTGTAAGCTGTGATTTTTCATTTTTTAAAGTGAGTTTTGTTAGAGGGAAGTTAGTCTTGGTTTGAATTCTAGAGAGATACTCAGATGTAGCAATCAAATCTTCCTTTTCACTTTGCTGAAGACCAATTTTAGAAGAGCTGAGAAGAAAAAATTCAGCTCATTGTTCATATTCTTGTCTCCTATCTCATAGTATTCCAGAGCATCTGTGCCACATTATTGCAGGATAAAGGAACCTAGAGTGTATTCTGTGGAGAAGGAGAGAAAAGCGGTTTTTAATCTTGATTTACCTTATTTCTTCAGAGACTATCTTTTACTTATCGTTAACTTCTTTCTTGTCCTGTAGGCATGGAAATGGTTCATTTTCTTTTTCTTTTATTTTCCATCTTCCACAGAAGGCATGCCTGCATGGCACTGGTGGATATTGTCTCACGGGGAAGCAAGTCGAATCTCTTTGCACTCCCCTCTGCTGCCTAGTGTCTTTCAAGCACTTTACAACTTTTTCATCCTTTTATTTTTTTAAGAAATTAAGAAGCTAAGATTCAGTAAGTTTCAGTCACTTAGAAAACAAAACAGGTTACCTAAACACTGGGAGGGAAGGAAATGAGTTGTATGGAGATTAGTTAGGGACAGCTGCAAAAAATAATCTAAGACAGGACCTGGAGGGCAGGAGGTGTGGGAATGAGGGAAAAATACCAATAGAAGAAAATATCTTAGGATACCTGTGCATTTATTCAGCAAGGTGATAGGTGATATTCAGGTTGCTATAAGTGAAGGAATGAAAAATGAGTTAAAATATGATCCCTAAACCGAGGATGTGTTCGTGGGAATCAAATAGATATGACTACTTGATAGAATGAGTTAGCTATATATGTATATATTATATCAATAAAGCTTATGTAATTTTAATTCATTTTATAATACTGATGCCACATGCTCATTATTTACAAAACTGACAAAGGACAAAATGATGTTGAAGATATTCATAGTCTTACCACCTGATAATCACTCTTAAATTTTGGCTATATTCTTCTAGGCTTCCTACTGCAAATTTTACATAGCTCTTACTCTACACAAATATGCGTGGACATTTCATTGCGTTGTATTTAACTCTGGAACATCTCCCCTAAAATGATGGCTTCATCACTTTGTATATAAGTATAAACATTTTATAAACATCATTTTTAAAAATTATATAATTGACCATAATGTGGTTATATCAAATTGCTATTAAACCATATACCAAACATCAAAGAAATAGTCTCTATTTCTTTTTCCGCTTTATAAATAATGCTACAAAGAACATCTTTGAATTATTTCCTTAGAACATATTCACCATATAAAACAAATATCTCTAGCACATAAAAATTATATTAAAAACAATCGCTACCAATATACATTTCATACCATTCCTCGTTTTTTTGTTTGTTTGTTTGTTTGTTTGTTTTTCCCCCAGTGGCTGATGCTTGATACCCTGAGAATTAGAACCATGTGTCCAACTGAATTTTCTGGAGCGTCTAGGGTCTACTCTTATACTCTCTGCCATCAGTCAAAGGTGGCTTAATTTTGTTGTTTCCTAATACTTTTCTCAATCAGTTCACTGAAAGAATGAAATAGCTCCAATATTTCATCTTCTAGGGACTTCATAAGCATCCCACAAAAGTTCCTTCCAGCTTGGCTATTCCAAATGTGATGGCTTTTCCACTGAGAGCTGATGGAATATCTAATATGCCCGGCATTGTGTTATTTTAGGCAGTTTAGTCTTCATATTTCCAATGTCTGGCCCCATTTCCACTGATGACCTATTAAAACAATAAGACTTCTTAATAAAGATGTATCCTCGGTGGTGACCCTGCACTTAGTAGAATGAAAATGGTTTTATGGATTAAATGACTCCCCCAAAATCCATATGTCAAAGCCATAAACTCGATATTTGGAGATAGGTCTTTTAATGAGGTTGCTCGGTTTAAATGAGATACAAAGGGTGGTGCCCAAATCCAAGGTGACCTGATAAAGGAACAGCAAGAGACACCAAGAGTGCATGTGTGAAGAACATTCCACGTGTGGGCACAGTGAGAAAGCAGCCATCAGCAAGCAAAGAGAGAAGCCTCAGGAGAAATCAACCCTGCCAAGACTTTAATCTTGGACTTCCAGCCTTCAGAACCGTATGAGAATAAATTTCTGTTGTTTAAGCCACCTCGACAGTGGTATTCTGTTATGACAATCCAAATATACTAATAACAAAAGGTGAGGTAGTCTTGGTCCTCAAGGAATTTAAAACCCAGTATGGAAAATGGAAAACCTTGCCTCAAGCCTCATAAACTCAGACCCTACAAGACAGCAGTCCCTTTCCAGATGAATATCCTTCGATAGAACATGCCAATCTCAGCCTACCTTATGTCCTTCCACCTAATAAGGAAATGCTCATGTTCCTCTCTGGTATCAAAAAAGTGCTGGGAAAACTGCTTCTCCTGGATACCATGTGGTATGCTTCCCATCTGTGTCCTGTGTGGCCACCTGAATTCCATTCAATTCTTTAAAAATCTTCTGATGACGGCATAGGAAAATACAGTCTAGTACCAAGGGTCCTGAGTCCCAGAGACAGTGTGTCCTGCCCTCTTCTTAAGGCAACTATATACCAGAGAGAGTCCTCTCTGCTCTGCCTGTGCATGAATGTGTTTGGGTCTGGGGGAAACAATTCAGTCCATAACATTATTTTCCTTTTATTAAGTACAAGTTCACTGCAAGAGATACACCTTTAGCAAGATATCTGAATTGTTAGAGAAGACCATCAGGGAAAATGGGCTGGGGACTGACCATTGGAAGTATAAAGATTAAATTGGCCTAAAATAATAGGTACTTCAATAAACAAGATGAGAAAATATGCTAGACTGAGTAGAATCCTTCTGCAGCCTAAGCACAAAATAATGCTGACATCTACCTTCATTTTACAGAAATTTCCTTGACACACTCCTCTTACTTTTATGAGCTATTCAGCGGAGCCTATTTATCCTAAGTCTTAGGTAAAAGCCTTGGGCATCTGGGCAAAGGAACCATTTAAGAAAAGCCCAAGGATCTCTATTTAAAGTTGCCTTTAGACCAAGTTTGCCTCTTTGGCTTTCACCCTCACAGATACATTCCTTTCCTTGAAGGTGCTGACCCCACGTCCCTCATGAGCACATCCTTGGTCATGTCTGTCTCCTTAGGTGCATATTTGGGCTCCTGCCTATGTACTGAGAGAACTCCCTCTGTATAACACATATATGCATAAGAAAATCTAAGTGATACAGAAAAGCAATACATATGCAGGGGAAATGAAAGCTATTTTTTTTATCATGTACCCTGACTTGAATGCTCACCTGCATTTGATCTTTCAATCCTCACAACCTCCCTAGATGAAAGATGATACAAATGCTCTGATCTACAGAGAGAGCAAATGAAGCTTATGCATACTCTGCAACTTGTCCAGATGGAGTCGCTGAACCAGCAGTCAAACCCAGATCAGCTGACCCCATAGAGGCTGTGCTGTTAACCTCCATGCTGTGCCCAACATGTATGAAAAAGTTACTCTGAGAAGAAATGAGGAACTGGTATTTCTTAGGGCAATGGTCTGTTGAGGAGGTATAACTTAAAATAGCCCTTGAAAGGGGGATAGAGTATGAAGGCATGGAGGCATAGAGAAGATTCACATTAAAATCTAGAAGAATGAATTTTTGAGGGACGTCAAAGGAGCTGAGGACTCCAGTTTCTGTGAAGAGGAAGTTGAGACAGTCACATTATATATAATACCTTCCTTCTCTCCATGAAAAGAGTTAACTCAGAGTGTCAGTTAACACTGAGGGGCTTCAGTCAACAGAGATGTGAGGTTTTCTTATTGATGATGACACAGATGAATTAATGGCAGGTTTCACCATGGAGGTTGTCTTCAAAACGTTAAGGGAAACCAACATTCTCTAATTCCATGGAGAATCAGAAAGCATCCTCCCTGTGGGTTTACAGAAGCCCATGTTTAGCTCTTTGGATGGAGTGCAAGTCTCCTTAGATGGAACACAAGAGAATCCATTTTGCAAGGATCTGCTTCACATTTCATAGTCCCAAGACCTTCAAGTCATGTAAGTGAAGTGCATGTGTGTATTTCTATGTGTTTCTCTATGTTTTTATGTGTGTGTCATGCATTTACATATATGTTTGCAATTGAAAAAAATCATGTTACTCCATTTTGCACTGATAGCATAGTTAAAAGATAAAGCAATATAAGCAATCACTGAAAAGGCGCCTCTCTCCTTAGAAGTCTCTGACTGAGGTGGGCGATGATGAGCAACATAAGTCACCAGTTAACCTTCATACCTAAGCTCTGCATTCCAAAAGAGAAAAATATAGGCTGCTCCACACATTCATCTTACCGCCTCTATCACTTGAAGTGGATAATCAGCTTAACACTGTGAGGATGATGTTGAATATGTGTTGATTTCTCTTTAGTATTGATTGCTGTGCTTTGACATACTATTCTCTTTATTATGCACTGAGGTGCCACCTGGCATCATTGTCTATCCTAACAACTCGCATGACAGGTGATCATCCTTTCTGCAGTTTTTTCTCATTGTATACAGTTGCCCATGTATATTCCTAGATCTCCAGACATGGCTTGTTGGCTTAAGTTACCATTTTCTATTTTACAGTTTGGTAAAATTATACAGTTTCAGACAGAAATTTCTCTGAAACTCAGTGACAGATTTTTCTAGAGTATGTTTTACTCAGTTGCTATTTCACAATAGCTTCCACTTTGGTTCCTTAGTAGAGAACTGCCTAAATCTAAGTATTAGGTATACCATGGCATATGTGAAGACAACCAAAGGAAGTATGTCTATCAAATAACAATTATGATGAGAATTATTATTGCCTGCTTCCACAAAGAAGCATATGCTTCCATAGGACCCTTGCTTCTATTCTGTCTACTCACCTGCCCACCTGACTCAGACAGGCAACATGTGGCACCCAATCAAGAGCAAAGCTCAGGCAGGTGTGGTGTCACATGCCTGTAATCCCAGCAGCTCCAGAGGCTGAAGCAGGAAGATCACGAGTTCAAAACCAGCCTCAGCAAAAGCAAGGTGCTAAGCAACTCAGTGAGACCCTTCTCTAAATAAAATACAAATTAGAGCTGGGGATGTGGTTTAGTGGTCAAGTGCCCCAGAGTTCAATCACTGATACCAAGAAAAAAAAAAAAAGAGCAAAGCTCATTACCCACACTTGGGACAACTGAGACCCTGATATTCCTCTGTAGCCCCAGCACTTCCATGGCTCCTGAAAGATAGTACCTTATAGTTCTCCTTATGAGCAATGCCTCTTAAGCCAAGAGCCTTCCAAAAGTAGCTCTTCTGATTCCCTATCTTCCATGTGTAAATATGCAGGATCTTGTGAGCTTTCTGTTTCCTCAGCTCACATTTTATAAATGGATCAATGTGGGGATGGTTCACAGTCTATTGGTATGAGCTACTGTATCAGCCTTTGCCTGTCCAAGTCCCATCAGGGAGCCTGAGGCTCTGTATTTTTCTGATCCTGAGGCAACAAGAGTCAAACTCCTCAATGCCCTAACCCCAATATCACTAATCACACATCACTGGACCTTGTCTGTGCCCCTTCACCTGATGTGTGATGTGCTTGGGACTGAGCTTCTAAGTTCCACCATGAGCATGGACCTTCCACCTCCTCCCCAGCACATTGGTGCCAACATGGAGCAAACAGGCACACAACTCTCCCTGCCCTTAGTAATTTGCTGAGTTATTATTCTTCCCCAATAGCACCATCATCTTTCCCTGGCTAAGTGCCTGAACCCCATTATTCCTTCTGCAAAGAGCCACTTAACCAATTGGCTAAGGAGTCCCCAGCTCTCCAGGAAACACTGGCTCTTCAGCTGATGTCAAAGGCTCTCATCTGAGAATCAGCCTTTAGAATTCCTCAACCTTGACATGTAGCAATTGCTTCCTCACAGAGAATCTAGAGTTTGCCCTCTCTGGAGACCTGACTTGAAGACTAAAGGAATGTCCAGTTTAAAAATAGAATCTGCTGATAAGTTACAGCTCTGTATGTAACACTATGCCGTCTAAATGGCACACGTGGAGTAGTTGTTAATATATTTCGTCTGAAATGGAAACACTTAAGAAAGGAATCTCACTGGTGGGTCTATAAGGAGCACATTTTTGTGTGCTATCAACATAATGCAGCCAGATGACTGCTCTAAAATAGTTACTTTTATTGATGGACAATAATTATACAGAATAGTCAGTTTCATTTTGGCATATTTGTACATGATGCAACATAATTTAGTCAATTTCATTTCCCTTGCCGTCCCCCATTCCCCTGATCTTTTGCCTCTTCCCCACTGGTCTCCCTTCTATTTTCATGAGATCCCTTTTATCTTTTTCTTCTCTAGCTTCAACATGAGAGAAAACATGTGAGCCTTGACTATCTGAGTCTGTCTTATTTCAGTTAACATAATGCTCTCCAGTTCCATCTATTTTTTACATATGTCATAATTGTGTTTCAGAGTGATTTTGCCATGCTAAATGTTTTGAGGAACCTCCACATTTTTTTTCCCCACAATGGGTGCATTAATTTATATTCCCCACCCACAGTGGATGAGTTTTCCTTTCTCCACATTTTTACCAGAATGTTACTTTTTTGCTTGTTGTTTTTTTGATAAGAGTCATTCTAACTGGGGCTAGATGACATCTCACTGTGGCTTGATTTACATTTCCCTGATGATTAATAATGTTGAAAAGTTCACTTTAAAGAAAAGGTATCACACTATACATCCCTTCTAAAATACACACACACACACACACACACACGTTTCTGTCCTCTTAGGAATTGGCTGGGATGGTAAGATTTGGGATTTTAAATAGGCTAATACTATTACTTCATTACTTGATGCTTAAAACAGATACAACCAGTGAAGTGACCATGTTTTATTTTCTTTTAAAGTGCTTTTTTGGCACCTGGTGCTTTTGTAGCTCTTTATCATTTTGCTTCTCTCAGATACCACATGAATTGATTTTATTTAAAATATTTGGCTGTCCTCTTTTCCCCAGCACAGTTCATAGTCTCCCAAATAGTCCAGAACTACAAGATAACCAGTGAGAAAGAGGCTTGTTCATAGAAGGCCCCATCTCAAGTGGCAGGATCATGAGACATCCTGAACTCTTAGTGTCTACTGGGTACTAAAAATGGACCAACGGACAGGAACTTGGACTGCAACTGAATCGCAAGAAAATATACCAAGCAATGAAAAGGACTTTGCAATAGACCTTCCCTCTTTGTCTTGTTTGTTCAAAAATTATCATGCTTTTCTTTTATGGAGGTGGATCTTGGGCTTCAAAGAAGCTCTGCTTGTCCCCTTGGCCTTCATATCACCAGGGCATCAGAGCGAGACTCATGGAGGTGATCACCAAGCTTCTGCCCCAGGTGGGCAGTGTGCTTACACCAGAGCAGTCAGCTACAGAGCAGGTGCCGGGGGACTAGAAGCCAGAGCTTGGTATTTCTTTCTGAAAGAACCTGATTTCGATATCCTAGGTCTGTATGATATGGTTAACTTACACTATTCAGATGCTGCAAACAAGATCAATTTTATGTTCTGCCATTGTCTTTTCTTTGAGCAGCTTTGTTCCAGCCCTGAATCACCTGCCCAGCCCCACACTAATTAGTCTTACAGAACTAATTTATTTCCCCTTTTTACTCCCTACCTTCTGGTTTTCCCCAGATAGTTGAGATGAGGATTGACTTCCGTTATGTCTCCTTTCACTGTGTAAACTTGTACAAACTACATATTGTCTCTGAGCTTCAGTTTTCATGTGAAAAAAAAAATTGAAGGAAAAAATGCTTGTTCTGAAGAACTGTTCTGGGAATCAAGTAAGATGTTTCTGTCTGAAATTGTTTTAATGAATGATATAAAATGTGTATATTCCTCCCACAACTGTGGCTACTTCCTCAAATGGGCAGGCACCCTCTTTCCTGTGCTATCTCAAAATATCCCAATAAGCCTCATCTTTTGTGGCATCCATAGGAGCTGTGTTGTTCCCTGTGAGTGTGCTGCCTATGAGTATGCAGAATGGGTGCCAAATACTTTGTTCAGATTTTTGAGTTTCTCTACTTAGTTTCATAAGGAAATCTCTTCCCCAAACTAGAACTACATATTCACAAGCACTCCCTGGGCCTTTCACTTTGGTCCTGTGGTCAGTAAGAGATCTGAGTCACATTTTAACTAGGACAAGCCTGCACGTCGATTAGCAATGATGCAGTTGGAATATGTAGAAAATTAGAAATCATATTATCAGAACTCAGAATATTGAAGGGAAATATTGCGATCGTGCTTAATGGTTGAAAGAATGCTTTTTGGAGAATAAAGAGTCAAGTCTCTCCCCTGCCTGAGCTATCATGCCAACCGTCATCGTTCCTTCTTACTGCTGTTAGCCTCTCATAATGTAAAACATTTCTTCATTTCCAGCAGATAATACTTTCAGTGAAAAGGTAATTTTTGAAGTCTATTACTTGCATTCTTAGTGAAGAGCACAATGTAGCATTTTGTTCTAATATGCCATTGAAATTGTTTGAGTAGGTACACCATGGAATCGAATACAAAATGTCAAAATGGTTTCCATTAACTATGCACATTTGCACTGCTTCCTTAATGGCCATGTTTTTGTTCTTTTCCTTCATCTTTGCATCTATAAGATGAAATGATTCAGTTGATGTAACTGAAAAGTACACTGAAAAGGTAGAGAGGAAATTACAAAAGCATCAAGCCACAATTCCACCCACATACTTTATTTCATAATGAAGTTTAATAATGATAGAAACTGTCGTTGGATTTAAACATCAGTCATTTCGGCAATTGTAGTTAATGTGAATATCTCATACCGAGTAATGTTTTATAAAAACATGGCAGGGACTGTGTATTATATTGAACTGAAATGTCATAATGAAATCTTAACTAGATGCTATTATTGTACTACATATTATGTTAAGAGAAATTTACTTCAACCTGAAAAGATAAAATAAGTAGTGTTTCTTTCAACAACATAAATTCAGACAAAATTCATTTTACTTTAAAAGAAAGTTTTCTTTCCATGTTTTCTAGACTTAACACAAACACATACACACACACACACACACACACACACATATATACATGTACACACCACTACTTATTATAGTAGGTGCTGTGCTGATGTATCTTAGTGGAAAATACACAATAAAAATATCATTATTCACTTTTATTTGGCACAAAATTATCTCTAGGAAGAAATTTGTGATTCTTGTACATTATAGGTTTTATTTTTTTAACCCAAACACTATCTGTCTTGAAAAAAGAAAGGATATTCCCAATGGCAAAACCCTAGATGTAACCTTTGGCAAGCTCTCTCTTGGCAAGGCTAAGCCCTCAGTGCCAGGAAGCCTGTCACAGCCGCCATGTTTGCTGAGTCATTCAGGGGCAACTTGCCGTCTTTGCAGTGTTTTCTGATGGTATGGGTCCTGCTGATGATTGCAAATGACAGACAGCAATATCAAAAGAGAACAGCACCTGAAAACTGGCATTTTCTGCTGCCTATCCACTTTCCACCCCACTCATGGCAGGCTCGGCCCACATCAAAAAGGTTTGGCAAACCCTGAAAGTGCAGAGAAACTTCACGATTTCAAGCTCACTTGTTGAAGAAAGGGGAACCAAGTTAATTTTTCACTTCTGAGTATCATGTCCTCTTTGTTAGTGTAGGAAAAAGGATGAGAAAGAAGGTAGGTGGCTTTCCATCGTGTAGTGTCTCCCTAGAGCCCACAGCATGTTCAAGAGTGATCAGGAGGTTAAGAGCAACTGACCAAAGCAACAAATCCTTGCACCCGTGCTTGCATGGCCACTTGGGTAAGTTTCATCATATTCCCCTTGGGAAGTGCTTTCCCTTGTCGGTTTGGTTCTCTGGGGTTGTTTGTGTTTATACGTGCTTTTCTGCACATTTTAACAGTTTCACAATATGCGTTAGATAAATGCACCAGGTTCTGTGGACCATCCGGAACATTGATCTTTGCCACCAGGTGGCAGTGTAATACCATTCATGCCTGCCTAAAACAAGGGGTGGAAATGGGCTCAAGGGACTTTGGATAAGTACCACCCATTACACTATTCCCGGAAACTAGATATCATTTCCATTATGCATTCAATGACGATACATTTATAAAGGTGTCAATGACTAGGGCAAAAGAATTTCAGTTATCTGCCACTGGGCATCAAACCACACATCAAAATTTACTGGTTTAAAAGAGTATTGATACATTATTTATCACAATTCTGTGGGTTGTGATCAACTGGGCTATTCTTCTCAATCGATCTTCTGTTACAAAGGATGAAGCTGAGGTCTCGCCTATAGTTATTTTCAGTTAGGACTGTGGCCCAGGCTAGAATTTCCAAGATGGCCTCTCATGCTCCAGGGCCTTTCTCTATGTGATCATCACTATCTAAATCTTGCACAAGCTTCAGTACAGCGTGGCAAACAGCTGCTGAAATATAGTGCATCCAAGTGGACAAGCCCCATTGTTCGAGTGTGATAAAAATCCTCCTCTTGAATCACACCTGCTAATATTCCATTGCCCCAACCACCCCATGTGAGAGAACTACATGTAAGCATGAATGTCTCAGGTGGGCCACCAACTGGACAGTCCACCACAGATACAAAACAAGGATCCAAGCACAAAGTCAGAAAGCTCTCCAATATGATTTACATTTGAAACTTCATGAATCTACATCTTCTTCTCTCAGAAAATCATAAATGAAACAAATGGTGCTGACACAACTTGTAGAACGTCAGAAAAATAAACCATTTGGCTGTTACTCAGAGCGATTCACTCTGTGTCGAAAGACACAACCCAGGCTCTAGCCCTAGGATTTGGGGAACTAAAACTCAACAGTTTAAGGACATGATTAAGCAAGCTAAAAGGGAAGACCAGCAATAAATAACCTTTAAAAGGAAATCTTCAGAACCAGATGTAAATTTAGTCTTTTACAAAGACGGGCCTACCTGGTATATGAATGGAAGCCACTTTTAAATTCAACCCTTGTAAATAAATCCTCCCTGGAAAACAAATTATAAAGGCATTGGTTTCTTTATGAACACAAATTTGGAAGAAAGGAAGCTGGATATTGTCAAGGGAAATTTCCATTAAGGTCTGATGAATTGTCCTTCTACAAACATCGCTATTTTAAGAACTGACTTAGTTCTGTTCAATTACCCCCACATTGCCCCTTAATAAGACTGGGAAAACACTTACAAAACATTATTTTCACTAGCCAACATTATGAACAGGATAACGGAGAAATTTTAAAAACTTTTTCTCAACATTTTGTGTTGCATGAAGCCAGTCATTTTTCTTTATCCAAGATAATATTCATACTTATGATGCCTAACCCAGAAAGCATTGTTGACGCATGATGTTGATTCAGTAATGAGTGCACTTCCATTTTTAATCTGATAATCCCCATGGCTAACAGATTGCTGTAGCCAAATGATGCTTTTGTAGTTCAGTTAACATCTGCCAATGATTGAACCTAAGAACAGTATCCATCAACAATTCCAAATTTACTTCCCAGAATCAGCATTAAACTAAACAACAAGGCCTTGCATCCTCTAAGGCAGTTTATTAAATTCATTTACATATAAAATTTATACATTCTGCAAATGTAACTGATATACGCTGGCATTTTTCCTGATGTTTCAGTGAATTAGAAACAAAACGGGGAAGAAGCATTTACTGAAACTCTTCAGTAGTGGTTTGTGTGTTCCATTGGGCATTAATAATACAAATATGTAGTCTAGGAAATGAATATGTAAACACGCAGGCAGCATTTCTTTGTAAGAACATTGCAGCCCAAATTTTCAAAATTCAGCTTTTATGAAAAGGATGCAATTTTTCTAAGATGATCTTCCTCCCATGAAGAATATCATTCATTGTATTATAGGTGTTTTATTAGATGAGAATGGAGAAATATTCCACTCATTGACCATGGCTGGGCAATTTTTCATCATATGTAGAAGAGTTTTATCTCTTTAAATATTAGACGTCGCATATGTCAATATCAAAATGCCGCTTCACCCAAACTTGCTACTACACAGAACTTTCTCAGGAAAAGTATTTATTTGAGTACTTATTGAACGGTAATATTCAATACATAAAAAACCAGTACACTGCTTCGTATTTGGAATCACACGAACTGTTTTAGGAGTTCAATTCTTAAATTTCAATTCACAAGAAAACTTCTATCCTTTGAAGAGTTTCTCATCACCTCAAACTCAACATGCTGGGTTGGAATCCATCAATAAGGCTCGCAGTGTGCCCTGAGAAATGCGAGGGGGCTCTCAGAGCTCACCAAAAGGCCACAGTCAAGAGGGAACGAGGTAGACTTCAAGTCTCCCTGACTCCTATCCAGCAGAGAAATTCTTTTTTCCTTTGTTTTTTGTTATTTCCTCAAAACAGTTTTGCTAAAAGAAAGTAAATGTTGAGCATGTGTTAAGTGCTCAATAAATGTTTTTCTTTACTCTCTTCCCTCCTCAACCCCACCCCCAAATTTAATATGACTTTCCCAACTCTCATATTTCTATCAGCAATAATATTTTACCCTAACAGTCTTCAGATCTTGGCTTCCATCTAAGCTCTTCCCTATCTTTCACTCCCAATAGCCCTTCTTCAATATGTCCCATTGGTAGATCTTCCATGTCTCTCAAAACTTCCCTTTCTCTCCATTCCTCCTACCACCATGTTCCCTCACCGTTGTGCTGGAAGTCCAAGCAATGCCTTGAGGTCACAATGACCTGCCCTTGGTATTTTATTTCATCCTGACAAGCAGCTAACTTCTACAACTCTCCTGCTCTGATATACTTCCCAGGTTGTCTACCACATGGGCTCCAAAGACTACTGAGGTGTGAACTTTTATGTGAAATAACTTTCAGAAAATCTAAAGTCATGCTGACTTCAATACTGTTCTGAAACTAACCTTTGTAGGGAACATAGAGGGGGTTAAATATCTAGATGATCAAAAGTTAGGCTTGATATCTGTTCATATCTTTAAAGTATCTCTTAGTAGAATATTTCCAAGGTGTTTCTCTCTGGAGACAAGGAAGGAAGGAAGGAAGGAAGGAAGGAAGGAAGGAAGGAAGGAAGGAAGGAAGGGGGGGAGGGAGGAAAGGAGGGAAATTGGATGAGTTGTTGAAAAGTTTGAGAATTCTATGTAATGTACTATATCCTTGTGTATAAAAATGAATATTAACATTGATGGTTCTGATAAGTATTAGAGTTAGGAAAACTCTAATAACCCACTTAGCTTTTTAAAGTTGCTATTCCACATACTTATTTAAAAATTAAACCCTTTTTTATTTTTATCTTTAGCACAATTACTAAAATCCTGAAGAATTTATATTCTAAAAGAGTTTGATAAAAGTTTCCTTAATATTTACTACAGTAGATACAAATGTTAAATACAACAAAGAATTATTACAGCATTACCACCATTCATAAGTGTTGGCCAACTAAGCCCAAAGACCTTATTCTATCATTCAAGTTCCTCTGCTACTTACTGCTCTCTATTCCCTCCTTATACTGATAGCAGTGGAAGCCACTGGTTACATTGTGGAATTCAAATCCCACCTCTGCTAAATATTCATCCTGGGACTCTGGAAAAGAATCATTCTCTCTGCTTCGGCTTTCTCATTTATGAAACAGATATTATGTTCATTTATTTCCTGGGTGGAGGAAATGGGTGTATTTCTAGATGCTGACACAGATCTACTGAATCCAATGCTCTAGGAAAACCACTTGCTTGACACTCTCCCCTTTATCCTCACGTAAGAGCAGTTAGTGAGAAACCCTGAGCTACAGGGACCAGAGGACAGCACTGCTATTTTGTAGTATTTGTAGGGGAAATAAGCAAATCAGAGGATAACTGCTGTACCTGTGCCCAAAAGACAGAAGTAGGGCTTTGGTAAAAGTGAGAGGAGGCAAAGTTTAGCTCACCATAAGGATTTCCCAACAATATTGTCTGTGTAAAGTTTACATACATTCCTTTCAAAACAAATGTCTGTCCCTGGTGCCTGGGATTATTTCACTGGAGAATCTTCCAGAATATTCAAGGGGGCTTTCAAGCCTTGATGGTCTTAGACTACATGACTCTACATGACTCCTAAGCCTCCCTTCCAACCCTGAGGTATTACCATTCTGGACACTACAACACACTCAGGAACTGAAATTGATGGAGTAACATCCATGAGAGAATCCAGTTGTTTCTTCTCTACCTTTGCTCTTAATGCATGTTTCAGGAAGAGCGTTTTCCAAGATTTTGGCAATTGGAGTGTTCTTTTGCAATATAACTTTGAATATTCTCAGCACAGAGCACCAAACCACGTGCACTAAAAACGCTCTGAAAGGACAGGTATAGACCTTACAAAAACACCCCCAGAGAGTTGAACCTAATGAGATGCTCCAGAAGAAAAGTAAGGAGCTTCTTTTGGGTCTCCAGGTCTACCAGTGACCAAGCTCACAGAGCTTTTATAATTAATCCTGGAATTCTGAAGGGACCATCTTGTTCCTTCTCACAGCTGCTCCTCTGAGTCACATAAAGCACCACCTTGGTTCTAAGACCAGAACTTGGAACATACATTAGGACTAAAAGCTCAATCCAAAAAGGCATAAAATCCAAATTATTTCCATGCTTCTGTAGCAAGTATTAAAAAAAAACTTCATACTTTAATAATATAGATCTGTGCAATGATGAAAAGGCAGCTATCATTTATAGTTCCCTTTCAGAATGGACACTTATTTATAAATGAATGGCTCTGTAATAACACAATGGCACCTTCATAAATCTCTCCAATGTATGGCGGTCTGTAACACATCTGATGAGAAATGTGTTTACTCTTTCAGGATTAAAAATAGAAAAACACAATAGAACAAGTTCATTGGTAGGTTCAGGTGGCCACTTAGTTTATAATAGAATCAGGAAATGAGAGTGCCCTGTGGTGCAGTCAGAAATCCATGAGAACCCGTTTTTAGCTAACACAAGCAAAGCATGCTAGTGAGTTTCCTCAGTTGTCACCATTAAAAAAAGAAAAGTTAACTGCATACCTCCTTTCAATCAGCTAAATATTTATTCAAATCTTCAGCTTGTTATTTCTTCATTAACAAGGTTTCCCCCGCAGCTCAGCAGAATATGTGAGGAACTTTGCAAATGTCAGATGCACTCAAGTTGAATCAACCAAGGGAAGTGATAAAAAGGCTCATAATCAAGTGGAACTACAATAGTGGCACATTTCAAGCTGGGAAATAATAGATCAATACAGAAGGCTCTTTCCCATGGGATAATACTGCTATTTGTTCTTATTTTTGTGACTTGTTTTTACTCATCACATCACAAGTACAATGCTTTTCTGTGTTAACCTTCAATTTGTAAATGATCATTTGTATTCTAATCCTCAGAACACTGCAACAGAGAAAAGAGGGTGCAATTTTTGAAAGAAAAGCTGTTTTGTGAACAAAGGAGAGTAAAATAAAATAACTGAAGTATTTTAGGGAAAGAATGAGTGGTTTATGAGCTCCTGGTTAGCATATGAAAATCTCATCCTGATAGATAAACCAAGCCTAGGAGGCAGGGTTAGTGACACATGGACAGAGGTAACAAAGGTTCTCTCAGGAGAAGTTTTTAAAAGCTTGAGTTTAAACTGGCATTAGGGAAGTCTAACCTGCTCATTTGCTTCTTGTGAAGAATCAGTGCTTACTGTCTTCAAAACACAGATGTTTTACAGTTAATTTTGTGACTGGGTAAGGATCATAGTTTTGGTAAGGATTTTGACTCATGAACACTTCCCAGTGAACATTAACAGTGGTGCTAATATAAAATTTAATCAAATTAACTTCTTTTATATAATTCTGTGCTATCTTCCTCATCATTGGCCAATAAGAAAACATGCCCTAGTCGATTTATCTTGTAAACCAGTTTCATTGTAAAATTTCAGTTACATTATATAATACAACAACTCACTATTATTAAAAGACTGTTTATAACATAGAATCAGCTTATAAAGATTATTTTTTCTTCATAAAAGATAATGAGATGATATCAAAATAT
This sequence comes from Glaucomys volans, assembly GCA_020662805.1. Lineage (NCBI taxonomy): Eukaryota > Metazoa > Chordata > Mammalia > Rodentia > Sciuridae > Glaucomys > Glaucomys volans. The sequence continues at coordinate 674,641 of JAJEJO010004232.1, forward strand.
GGAACTGTAAAATATTTTCAAAATCACAATGAAGAAAATGTTTCAATATGTAGATAAGTAAATGAGCCCACCAAAATTTTATGGTAACAGTACACATCTTTCTTGCTTAAGAAAATTCTGTATGTATATTTTTCTCTTTCCAAATACAGACACTTCTTTTAGAAAAGTGTCATTAAAAACATAAGTTTGTGACCCACCATGCAAAGAGTCAAGAGGCTGGGCTCTTCACCAATAACTGATAATAGTGATTTGATTGTGATGTGAGAATTTTAACAACCTTCCAGAAGATTCCAGGCAGAAGTAAAACAGAAACGTAGAAATGCTTGGAAAATCCAAAACTCAGCATATCAGTTTAAATGGACTGTTCACATTTTTAAGTAGAGAAAGAATAAAGAGATGAGGCAGGTAAAATAATTTAACAATGTAATGGTCAGTGCCATGTTCATCTCTTGCATCTCCAGGAGTTACCTGGTCCCCAGGTCTCAGCACGCTTGCCTTGGAGGGGTCAGCACAGTGCAAAAGGATAAACTATAGAAGAAGGACATGAAATGAGGTCAACTGTTTACTGTGCCCCATGCTGCCAACTTGTCAATCATCCCAGACTAAGGGTGGGCATTGATGAAGTCATCTAGACTGGAGGTAAGGGAACTGTGTGAAGAAGGGAGACATGACTCATAAAGAAAAGAGGAGAAAATGGCTAATTTAAGGAGTGGAGTTGGGTTTTCCCCCCTATATTACAGGAATTGATTTTTCATGTCACAACAAATGGCACGTTGACATCCATGATAAGGGAAAAGATTTTAAAGTCATCTAAGTACAAGGCTGTAGGTAAAATCAAATAATGCTTAGATTAATGTCATCCTTTTCTTTGCGTGTATCCTTTGCCCAAGGATATTTCATAGGAAACATCAGTCGATGCGTAATTTTTGCCTGATATTCTAAGGAAAACAAAGATTTGTTACTGGACCCCAGTCTCCAGGGACATCTGCCTTCACACAATATTGTGAGTGGTTGGGTAGAAGAAGCAGGCTTCTTTAGTCAAATGAGCTCTCCTTCAAGCTCCCTGGGAGTTTATTTTTTACTTTGTATGGAAATTCTACGGAAAGCCTAATAGTACAGACTGGAGTCAGGAATCATTTGTAATACTCAACTGCAACATGGATTTTATTTTATGCCTCCTCCTAAATAAGCCTTTTCTAAATATATTTTTGAAGACTGACGGCACATAAAAGGGAGCTATTAAGGAGAACCGCAGGGTGTCTGTGATGGGAAGGACTGATTATCCCTGACAGCCTCCAACTTTTGAATTCCTGGAAAGGCAAACCGCGAATGTTTTCAGCGAGCCTAGCATGCAGATAAATTTTATGCCACATTGCCCTCCAACCCTTTCTGTCCTCTTTCCTCTTCCCTGCCTTCCCAAGCTATTCTAAAATGGTACGTCTCTCACGGGTGTTCTTGAGCAGCTTTCCTATATGTCATCTGGACCAGCATCCTATCAGACCTATCAGCATGTTTTAAACATCAAGCTTGCTTAGTCCTATAGTCACCTTCTAATTAGAACACACCATATTTATTTGTTCATTCCTTGGCATTGCATTAGTAGGATACTCCCAGAAAAGCTCAGTGCTTTCCAAACACTGAATTTCAGGGAGGTCCTCAGCAAAACCATGAAACGAATTTGAGTGTGACCCTTCGTTCAGGTTTCAGTCTGTGACCTTGCACCCAGATTCCATGAATAGAACATTGTCCTCGCAGGGCAGAGGCTCAATAACTGGACATTTTCTGGGTCCCTGAATTTGTACAATGAGATATCAACTCCAATCTGAGAGCACAATGCTCCAGTGACGGCCAGGAATGGCTGCAATATTGATGCCTTTCAATGTAGATCACATTCACTGAGCAGAACTCAATAAAATGATACTGTAGTTAACAAGTTTTATAACACAAAGTTACTTTAAAACATGGAACTAATCAGAGGGAAGCCTGTTTATGCGTGTCAGCACCACATTTAATTGTCAATAAATAAACAAAGATTTGCTTCACCTATTGTCATGTATATCAAGTAAGTCATTAATCTAAACTAATGAAGCTTAAGATATATGACAGACAGTGTTTATGGAGCTCCCTCTTAATGATATGTTTGCTTTTCATTTCAATGCCAAGAGAGCCCATTATCAAGAAGGCAGCACATTATGGTCCAAACGCATTGAAATCTACAGCACCGTTCTTTGTTCCGAGTTCACAATAAGCAGCACTTGCACTTACATATTCATGTACTCTCCGAGATGAAAAGCATTAGCTAGGTGGGGAGAGGGGGGGGGGGGGGGGGAGGGGAGACAATGCAATCCATCTGAGGCGCCTGCTCTGTTGTGGGGTTTCCCCCTTCAGGTTTTTAAGCTCACCTGGAAAGAAAAAGGAGACTAAATCCAGCCCCACTCGTGCACACATCTATTTTGAAAAACATGAGTGAATATGTATCATAAACACAATGAGTTCTGATCACTAAAGAACATCTCGAATCTCTAAAGAACAAAAACCAAGGATGCCAAGCTAAAAACAAATAGCTACTAGGTAATAAATGTGAGTATTCTACATTTATTCCAATGTTCACATTAGTCCTAAAGCTTCCATGGTTTCTAAAGAAAAAGTAATTATTTCTTATTCTGGAGGAGAATAATGTGGACAAATTAACATCAATCAAACCTTAATGATTCCTATACCTGATGACATGACAAATGGAGAATTGTTGACCCTTGGGACAACGCCACCAAGAGATTTTGCTGCAGGCTCCAACAACCAAATTAAAGACTAAGTCAAATTGCAGTTTTATTTACTTAAATCTGAAGAAATATGCCCTAAATGGAACCAGAGCACAAATGGACACAGCATGTCTATCTGCAGAACAGGGCAAAAGACGATTATTAAAATGACCAAGGATCTTGACTATCTTGTTCATCAGTGTATTTCCAGCTCTTCCACAGCCCCTGGCTTTGTGGTGGGAGTGAGGTGATTAGTGGCTAAGTCTGAAGGAAACTGTGATATGGGAACAGAAGGATTTTTTAAAGATCTTCTAGAAACACTTTGCTCTCTTCTCCCTTCCCATTCTGCTGCCTCCTCTAGTGAAAACAGGAAGTAAGCTCTCCCCTATCAAGAGCTTTTTTTCTGTCTTCAGGATTACACAAGAGGGTCCCTCATGAAGTCATGAATCCATTCCCTCACTTCTCTACTTGTTTAAGCTGAACACAAAATTCTATTCATTTCTTCAGGACACATCTACACAACGAGACACATAGGGATGCTAGCCCTTGTGAGGTCAGAGACACACACTTTGCTAATTGGAGACCTGGTAGGTAGCACTCTAGAGCTATGTGAACAAAGTCCTGCAAGCCGCAGGCTCACAGAGGAGGTTGACTGAATGGAAGTCCCCAGTGCTCATGCCATGTAAACAAGGCCATGAAGGATAACTTGGTTTTGGCTGTCACATAAGTGTGGATTCCATGGGGCAAGGTAGAATTAATGATCAAATTAACAAAGCATGATATAGCACCAAGTGTTTGAGATTACCCAGTTGTTCGAGGATGTGTTAGTATCGGATATCCTGAAATGAGACCACAGATGTTGGTGTCTCTGTGTGCATGGGGAGTGGGGGAAGGTCCTGGAACCAAACTCCTGCACATGCCCAGAGACAACTATGTGAAAAAATATTTAACATCCCCAGTCCCTCTAGCTCAGATTATGTTGTAGGCATCCTAGACTTAGAAATAAGCCTTCTCATTGCTTAGAGCTCTAAAAAACTGTGTCCTATATGATTTACTAATTATTTATTCATTTCAAGTCTTCTTTGCAAATAAGAAGTAATTCCTAATGTGTAAATATGCACAATATAACAAGTGTTAGTTTTCTCTAGCAGGATTGAAGGAAAAGGTTCTGGTTAGTAAAGCATTGTGTTTGGAAGACAGATTCTGGGAACAGAGAAAGCTATTTATAATTACTCCTCAAAATTTATGATATATTAAAATACTCTAGACCAGGCTTTCTCAGCTTTAGCACAATTGACACTCAGGCTACTCTGTGCATTGCAGGATGTTTAACAGTGTCCTTTGGCTCTAACTACTAGATGCCAGTAGGAACCTCCCCAGTTGTGACAACCAAAAATGTCTCCAAACATTGCCAAATATCCCCTAGGGGTATAATCACTCCTAGTTAAGATTCCTTGCTCTAAACATTCGTGTTTAATGAAACATAATTTAATCTTTTTTGGTGACTCAAAAGGCACATCAAAATCCAATTATGACTGAGGGTGGACACCCAAGGCAGAACAGAGGCAGTTTAATGTTCTAATTAATGGAACATCAGAAAACGGAGCTAACAGTAAAAATAACAAGTAATAAATATCAGTCTCTTAAGTTGCAATAACCACTTATGAGGAAAACACTTATTATTTACAATATCCGTAAATCAGAAATCTCAAAGCTTTAAGAGGCCAAGTGATTAGTCCAATAACCTCCTAGAAAGACTTCAGTGGACTTGGGAGAAAGTTCTAGGCTCCTCACTAGAATTTTGAGAACTGCAGACTCTATTTCTCTGTTTTAACATTAGGGCTCTTTAACATACATTTCTTCTTTTTTTAATGTTATTTTTTAAAAATTTGTTCTTTTCAGTTACACATGACAGTAGAATGTATTTTGACATATCATGCATACATGGAGTATACCTTCCCATTTTTCTGGTTGTACATGATGTGCAGTTACACTGGTCATGTATTCATATATGAATATAGGAAAATTATGTCTGATTCATTCTACTGTCCATCCCATTCCCATCTCCCCTCCCTTCCCCCAACTCCTCCCTGTCCAATCTGGTGAACTTCCACTCCTCACCCCACTCCCTATCCCTCACTCCCACCAGCATCCTCATATCAGGGAGAACATTCAGTCTTTGTTTTTTGGGGACTGGCTTATTTCATGTAACATGATTGTCTCCAGTTCCATCCATTTACCAGCAAATGTCATTCTTCTTTATGACTAATATTCCATTGTGTATATGTACCACATTTTCTTTATCTATTCATCCATTGAAGGGCACCTTAAGTTGGTTTCATAGCTTAGCTATTGTGACTTGATCTGCTATAAACATTGATATGGCAGCATCACTATAGTATGCTGATTTTAAGTCCTTTGGGTATATGTTGAGGACTGGGATGATTGGGTCAAATGGTTGTTCCATTCCAAGTTTTCTGAGGAATCTCTATACTGCTTTCCAGAGTGGCTGCACCAATTTGCAGTCCCACGAGCAATGTATGAGTGTGCCTTTTTTCCCACATTCTTACCAACATTTATTGTTACTTGTATTCCTGATAATTTGCCCTGCATTTCTTTAACAATTATGTGTACTGATTACCTCAACTTACATTGTCTTAAATTGTTTTTCAATTTCCCATTGGTATGTACCATATTTATAATGCCAAAATTTAATTGGACACGAGAGAGGGAATAATTCCAACCCCAAAATATATGAATTCTTTAAGACTGTGAGGAAAGTCAAAAAATTAAGGTGTCAAAAGTTCATCAAGATAAGAAGCATCTAGACTTCCTTGGGCAATAGGTAAGTGTATCAGGAGACAAATGCAAATTAAAATAGAAAATATATTGAACTATTACTTAGCAAAGATATCACAGCATTGTATTTGACTATTTTTGAAAAGCATATATATGTGTTGTGTGTGTGTGTAAAATACATAAAATGTATAGATATGTATATATGCATACATTTATATAATTTATTTTCTTAGTTATATAGGATCTTACCATGCTGCCCAGGCTGGTCCCAAACTCACAATCCTCCCACCTTGGTCACCCAAGTACCTGAGATTACAGGGATGTGCCACCCTGCCCAGCTTGACTTTATTATGGAAAGAGATGTATTCTCCATTATCTTCTTTAATCTCACAACTACATGATGTAGCCAAAATCCATCTCCCTTGTCTTGAGTAGGTGTCTTTACACCAGCTACTTCCAGATCTCTGTACTATATACCACCATTTAAATTATTGAAGTCCTGAATTTATAGTACTCACAGCTGTAGTATTATTCATGATCCAAGAAAAATTTATGCTATGGACTGAATTGTGTAGCCTCAAAATGCATATAGTAGGGCCCCTACCCCTAATGTGTTGATCTCAGAGATGGGACCTAGGGTGGCAATTAGGTTTAGATGAGGTCAGGAAGGTGGGACTAAGTACTTAAAAGCTTGCTCACTTTCTCTTCATGTGAGGACACAGCAGCAAGAAGGTGGTTATCTGCAGACCAGGCAGAAAGTCCTTGCCAGAACCCAACCTTACTATCACCATGATCTTGGGCTTTTAGCTTCCAGTACTTAGAGAAAATACCCTTCTACTATTTAAAGTACCCAGTCAGTGGTACATTTGTTACAGCATCTCAACTGACAAAGACAGTGTGTCAGCTTCCATAACCACAAATGGAGACTGACGTCAGCAGGGCTTCTTCCAGGAAAGGCCCTGGAAGTCCTTTCTCTTGGGTCCTTCCCACACAGAGAAACCACTCAACCACCTAGCTCTTCTATGTACTCTGATGCTTCTATTCCTCAAAACCCACTTCCACATAACTTCCTAAAATATGCTTCTCTCAAGAGACAATAACCCAAGAAGTAAAAGCTTCCTCAATCTATCTCTAGGAGAATCAGCTCAAAAGAAAATATCCCTTCTGTAGAACCAGTCAAAACAGGAATCGTCACTTCAGGGAAGACAAATGTCATCAAGACTCATAAGGTTCCTCTTGGTTGTAAAAAGTGAGCTGCCTTTTATAACTAGCTAAACACTCCTCTTCAGAGATCTCCACCACCTTATTCACCCTGGGTGCTCTCTACTGAGATCTCTCAACTTATAACTGATGGGATGTGGGAAACAGTGTGAAATCCCAGTCATGCAGGTCTCATCTGCATATGGATTCTCAGGACCTGTCCATCACAGTTACATTCCAACAATTGCCCCCACAAGGATCTAATAGTTCTTTATCTTTCCCGATCAACAGGAAAGCTAAACCATCAGTTCCTAACTCATTATTTTATACCAGCCTTTTATAGCATTTGTTCTATGCCAGTCACACTATGTACTTTATATGTATTAATTTATTAAATGTAACCATATTACCTTGTAAGTTTTTCTATGATTCTCACTTTACAAAGGAGGAATCCTGGTCCAAGAGTTTTCACAGCTAGTATATGTTTGAGGTGGGATTCCAACCCAGGTCATCTGGGCCCAGAGTCCACAATCATGTGATGGATTTCTCTTGTTTTATGGGCTTCATGAATCTCAGTACTGTGGGCTTTCCATCACCCTTGTTAGAAAGTACATTATAACCTAGACTGTAGAGATAAGAGTGTCATTAGCACAAGCACACACCTGAGATTCCCTGCCCCAAAGGCACGTGCTTCCTGTTCTCTTTCTCCTTAGTGGATTAGATCTTGGTTGCTGAAACCATCTCAGATTGCCTCTGTGCATTCAATCAGCATGCACTAACTCCACAGCACAGAATCAAAACTTTTTCTTCTGAAAAAAGTTATACAGTCACACTTTCTAGGTCTACATTAGTAAATGAATCTTTGCCTTTTTCTTTTTCAAGCAACAAGAAAACATACCCCCCGAATTCTGGTTTAGCTTTCCTCTTGACCAGGAAAGATAATTAAGTTCCAGTGGAAGCAACCCCTTGAGTGTAATTTATGCTTATTTCAGGTTCTGAAAGGATTAACATAGGCATCTGATGAGCTCTATCCCTGGAGATGGTTTATCTTACTTGATCACTTGATCGCTATAAATTCATGAGGTTAGTTTCATCATTATGCCATCTTTGAAACAAATAACTAGAGTTAGGTAAACTGAGAAGTTGGCCCAGGTTCTCTCCACTGCTGGCAGCAGCAGGTTTGGGGTGCCAAGCTCACTGTCCTACCCACTACACGATCCCACCTCCCGAACCCACTGGGTAGAGTCAGAACTGTCTTCACAACACTGTTCAAGTTTCTCAAAGACATGATGTTAACTCCTTGAAATAGCAGAGTGACCAACAGTATGTAAACAATAAATATTTGTTGAATGAAATAGATGATACTGAGAGAATAAATTTGCTCTTTCTTTGGGGATTCTGAGCTATAAAGCTGATTCCCAAATTGGAATCATTCTCTGTCTCTTAGTAAGAAACTTCAGGTGAGTCACTGAATCTCTATGTGTCAGAAAATAGTATCTATCTAGTAGAGCTAGTGTGAGATTAAATGAATTTGTCCATGCAGAGTACTTAGGAAACAAACTAATATGGTATGATGCAAATTAAATATTTTTATTTAATGTTTGCTAAATTTTCTAATTATTATTCAAGTTGCCTAAATTTCTGTGCATCATATATATGCATATATATAACCACACACACACATATGTATGATTTCATACATTTATAAAATTAGATAACTAAAGTGCTTTCCAGTGGCAATGAAGATCATACAAGTATCCACAAGTAGAATTCAATAAAAATTAATATTCACAATTTTTATAGTTAATCTCAGTTTCTGAAGTTAAATTCAAGTCAAGTCCTTAAACAAGATCAAATCCTCAGATAGAAATGGGTCAAATTCAGGCAAAATTATGACTCTATCCATTAGTCCCTCTGTTCTTTGATTCTCCACTTTTTTCCTTTTTTCCTCATTGATGATTCCCCACCAAAAGTTAAATTTCACTGTTCCGTGTTTTTTTTTATTAATTGTCTATTATCCTTATCCCAGAGTGCTTCTCTCTAATTATAAAGCTTTGGAGAGCAATCAATTATAATTCTTCATTGATTTAATAATTATTTTCCAGTATGAATGATTTTCAACATGTGAGCTAATCCAAACCTTCAGCTTCAACTCCTTGAGTGAAAAGCCCTTCCCCTTGTCAAAAGAAATTCACAAAAAAATGTTATTAGTAGAGCCCATCTTGGTGGTGCACGACTGTCATCCAAGTGGCTCCAGAGGCTGAGGCAGAAGGATCACAAGGTCTGAGAGCAGATTCAGCAACTAAGAGAGACCCTAGGCAACTTAGCAAGACCCTGTCTCAAAATAAAAAATAAAAAAGGACTGGAGATGTTGCTCAGTGGTTAAGCACCCTGAGATTCAATCTCTAATACCAAAAATAAAAAATTAAAAAATGACACTAGTAAAAAGAAAGCACGATCAGAAACCTTTCCCCAGGGGAATAAAAAAGGTAATCATCACAAAACCCCTCCCATCCCTTTCTACAGAAAGTGTCAGGCCAAGATAGCTTAATGGCAAATTCTATCATCCTTTAAGGTCCAGATGACCCCAGTGTTTCTTAAATTGTCCAAGTTATATAAGAAGAAGAATATTTTCTAAACCCTGTTATAAAACAAATATAACAGAGCTGAGCCTGTTAAAGATAGTATACTTATAGATACTATAAAACAATTTCACTTAACAAGTATCAGAGAAGTATCCCTAAAACACATTTAAAAAAATAACGCATTATAACCAAGTAAAATCTATTCCAAGACCATGAAAATCCTGTTAATGTAATCTGGCTTATTAATAGATCTACATAAAATCATATTATCACCATGATTGCTAAAAGATCTTCAACAAAATTCGACACCCATTTTAAAGATTGATTATTTATATTTTTTGCATGATGAGAAATTACCAGATGCCTTCACACTAAAGCACAAATAAAGCTAATACTTTCTATCTCCAAAATTATTTAGTCCTGCTCTGGAGGCATGAGCTATGACCATCTGAAAAAGAAAAATATCAAAAAGCATAAGAAGTAGGGAGAAAAGTAAGATTATGTCTATTTTGCAGACACATAATAATGAATCTTCAAAACCTAGAGAACTAATGATAAAACCAGCGCACATTAAAGAAATTCAATAATGTATCTGGATATAAAATCTGCAGATAAAAGTAAATAGCTTTCATAACCACAAGCTTGTAACTAACCAGTTAAAATATATACTGGAAAAGAAATATAGCAAAAAATACTTAATAAACATTAAAAAGAAAAGACCCCTCCTATGAAACACAAGGCAGGCTGGTGGGGGGCAATTGAAAAAGACCAAAACAAATGTAATGACATTATCTGTTCTTGGACAGGACAATTTGGTATCATAAATGAGCCAATTTTTCCCATGTTAAAGTATAAATTTAATGGAAACCCATAAACATACCAAGAAGTTTTTTTTTTTTTCCTGGAGCTATATGAGTTAATTCTCAAGTACATGTGAGAAAACATATTTAAAATGACTAGGAATCCCCCCCAAATAAGAACAATAATAGGGTACTACTGCTACTAGATATTAAAACTATAAAGATCAGTAATTAAAACCATATGGTATAGACACATCAATAGACAGACAAACTAATGGGAAAGAAAAATTACAAGTCAAAACTGGAACTTCTTTTAACATAAAACAAAGAAATGCTCAATTATACATGGGAGGGACCAGAATGACCAGAAACAACTTACAGGGCTTCCACTGCCTGATTTTCTATTTATTTGAGTATTAAAAAAGAATAATGATGCTAACAGATGAGCCCATAATGATATCTAAAGGAAAATAATTTGGGAGAAGATCTTTATTGAAGAATGCCAACGAACACACTGAGAAGGAATAATAGAACAATCATGCTCCCATTTTCCAACTCAAATGGAGTTAGATAAAAAGTCTTTTACATTTTCCTACGTAGTTACCATTTTTGGGTTCTTCATTTCTTTATAAAAGTAAACATGCTTCCATTTGGTATCATTTCCCTGAAGCCTGAAGAATTTTCTTTAACACTTCTTGTAGTGTAAAATTGTTGGCAATGAATTCTCTCAGCTATAGTTTTATTGAAGTAAAAACGGGGTTTTAAAGGATATTTTTGAGCAATATGGAAGTCTAGCTTGACAGTCCCCTCCCCCGCACTTGGCAATTCAAAGATGTTCCACCATTGTCTTCTTCCTTGTAAATTCTGATAACAAGTCTGCAATTACTTTTATCTTTGTCCCTATAACAGTGCTTCTTGATGTGGAGCAAAGTCTCCCCACAAGGGACAGTGACAATATGTGGAGACATTTTTAATTGTCTCTGGGGAAGTGTGGTTCCTGCCATCAAGGTGGTAGAGGCTAAGGATGTTGCTAAACATCCTCCAATGATAGGACAGCTCCCACCACAAAGAATTATCCAGCCCAAATTTCCCACGGTACTGAAGGTGAGAAAGTCTGCTCTGCACAAAGTGGGACTGAACCCCTATGCCCATTTCTGGGGCTCTTTATCTGAGTAGCTTCTTTCTCTCTGGAACTCTGTGCAACTTTTTGTGCAATTCCAGCTACATCAGTCCCCCTGGACTCTGAGCTCCACTTCCTCTATGCAGTGTGTTTGGGTGGTTTTATTTGAGTTTCCCCCTGCTGTGCCTCATTGCAGAAATATCTTCTGGGCAGAAACCTAGAGTGGTTTCTCATCTTATTTATTTCCCTTTTCTCCATAATCATGGTTGTGCAACTTATTGTCTCATGTCTGAAAGCGGTTGTTTTATATATTTGGTCCATTTTTTAGTTTCTTATGGTAAGAAAGTAATTCTAGATTTTCTTAGTCTATCATGGCTGGAAGCGTAAATCTGTGTTAGTATATTCTGAACAAAATGTTATGATATCTGAAACTTTACTTTCAAATGGTTTAGGATAGTCACAGAGTGTAAAAGAAAAAGAAGAATCAAATGTGACAAAATATCAACAATTAGTAAATCTGCTTAAGACTATAAGGGTGTTCATTGTATTATTTATTTATCTCTTTTATAGTTTTGAAATTTTTCCAAATACGAAGTTGGAAAAAGAAAATGGCATTAGACTATAAGCCCCTAAAACAATTTTCTGAAAATTTTAGAAGAATTCTTTATCTATAATTTTAACATATCTGCATAGAGAATAACATCTGAAAATTTAGCTATTGTTAAATTATACCCCCAATGAACAACACAAGAAGACATTTAGTGCCTGGGTTATTGCCTGTCCTCTAATGAAGTTGTAGGTTTACATCAACTAGAAAACTCTGAAGCCTTATGCCCACCTGGTAAATGTAGAAATGGGGTGGTGGGGGTGCTATAAGCCAGGTTTCTGGTATTTTTCTCTGCTTAATCATTCATCTTTCTATAATACATAGACCACAGCTCCCAGAAATTTAAAAAAAAAAAACAGCAATAAAGGAATATTTTTTGGAGAGACTTGCATTGAATTTCATAAAACTAAAGCATTTATAAGCCAAATCTTAAAGTTTTTTAAATGGGGTTAGCAGTCCACTATGAGAAATGTATTTTTAAATTAACTCATTGCTTCTGCATGCCAGAAAACCCAAATATCAAAAAGGACATGGCAGCTAGGGTGGTGGCACAAGTTTGTAATCCCAGCAGCTGGGGAGGCTGAGACAGGAGGATCACCAGTTCAAACCTTGCCTCGGCAATTAGTGAGATCCTAAAGCAGTTCAGTGAAAACCTTCCTCTAAACAAAATATATAAAAGGAGTAGGTGGGGTGCTGGGGATGTGACTCACTGGTTAAGTACCACCTGGTTCAATCCTTGGTAGTAAAGGGGAAAGAAAGGACATGGTAAAAAATATTTCATCTTAAAAAGGAGATGACTCAAGGAAAATTGGTAAACCTAAACATCCTGGAACTAGGTCTTCCAACTGGCTGCCCAGACTCAAATATGAGAAGGGAATTCATCCTACAGTCCTGAATATGGGCAGAAGTTAAGATACATTGAATAAATTGCTTCACATTTTTGATATATGCATTAAGGGAAATCAACAGAGACCCATAGAAAAATACACTATAACAAGAAAAATAAAATATCATTGCAATGGTCCAGAGGATGAAATGATCTTTGAAAATACTTTATCACAGGAACCAGAGTGAATTCTTAACATATGACATCTTCAATAAAATATAAGCAACATCATCTCCATAAAGAAGAGCAGAAAGCTATAAGAGGACAACAGGGTGATGCTATTAGAAAAAAAGCTGAGGCTAAAACACCAAGAAATGAAAAGGAAACAGCTTGGGATGAGATAAAAATGTGTTTAGAGGGCATTAAATTATCAGGCTTTCACCCACATTGGAAGTTGTTTAAAATAAAACAAAAATAAAAGTCAAGGTAGTCTTATAGAATACAAACCTTAGAAGTGCTTCCAAAACATAGATAACAAGGAAATAAGAGATATTATGGAATAAAAGAAAGCAATAGATATTGAGGAAAATAACTAGGACAATAAGGAAAGAAGTAATAAACAGAACTGAAAATGAAATAAGACCTGAGGATACAGATCAAAAGTGTCCACTGTGTTTCAAAGAAAATTAGTGGCAAGAAATACCTTCATGTAACATTGGAAAACTTTTAATTTCAAGAATGGGAATAACTCTATGAGCATTTCAGAGGGAAAAAAAAGTGTGCCCCAAACCATAAGATAATTTTTCACATATCAAATCTGAAAGAAAATTGTACTGTGCCCAGGTCAAGGGCATAAACCTTGGTGGGATGCAGGTATAAATTCAAGCACTGGCTCTGTCATTTTTAAGCCAAGCAATCTGGGTAAGTCACTTAATGTCTCTGTTCCTTGACTTCCTCATCTGAATGACAGGGATAATAATAGTGCCAATTTCATAGGGTGGTTTTGCAGGATTAAATGAGGCACTTGGGTCAAGGGGGATGCCTGTCTGCAGTGAGCACTTTATAAAAGATAATGATTATTCTACTTAAGCCTGAAGAGCTTGTGGTGAAGTAAGTCTTTCATACACTGTTGGTTAATATGTATCCAAAACCCTCAAACTTTTTGTATTCCTTTTTTGGGGGAGTGGGGTGTGCTGGGGATTGAACCCAGGGCTTGGGCTTGCAAGGCAAGCACTCTACCAGCTGAGCTATATCCCCAGCCTTTTTTGTATTCTTAAAATTAAGAGTTCCTTTAAAAATCTGTCTAGGAAATAGTAGAAAATGAAGGAAGATTTATGTCCAAAATATTTATCACAGTATTTTTATTTTTTCAGGATTATACTAAAAATGCATAAAATAACAATCTGCTTCAAGTACAAAAATTGTCATAATTTCTGAAAGTTTTATTTTTGATCTTAACAAAATAGTATAGCTAAAGTTCCCCATGTTTCCCCTTTCCTACATCTTCAAAAGTACCCCTCCCATAAAGTTGCTGGTCATCATGCCCAGGATGTATTTGCTTTCTTCATATATATCCTATTGGTTGAGAATCTAGTATTTGACCTAGAGATAATTCTAGGTATCTGGAGCTACATCAGTGAACAAAAAGAGCAATCCCTGCTCCAGTGGAGATGAACTTACTTTCTAGTTAGGGGGAAGACAATATACACTTAAATAAAAAATATTCTATAGTATTTTAGAAGGTAATTGACAAAACACAGCAGGAAGAAAGTAATTTAGAGAGAATTCTCTTGTATTTTGTTTTTGCAAATGATGGATGTGATCCAAGAGAGCAGAAAAATTGATCATATGGAAGAGAGTGGGGAGAATTACTGCAGCCAGTCTCTGAGTAGGGAAAAAGGGTTTGCACATATGTTCAAATGGAAAGACTGGCTTTAGATAAGAACATGGACATTTCACCTCTAACATCCGTTGGGACGGCCTTTAGGTGAGTACAGAGGCAGCTGGGATATCCATCAATAATACATGGTATAAGTCTTGTGTTTTTAAGATTTTCATAAATGATATATTTTGAAACTTTTTGCCACTTTCTTTAGATCCTGACCTCAGATTTGAGGCATTCATCTAGGTTGACTCCTTCTAGATCCGTTTGTTCAACTTATACACGTAAGTCTGTACTCACACTCACTGTGCAAGTCTATACATTATTCCACTGTACGAATACAGCAGTGCCCTATACACAAGCCTGTAGATGGTTCAGTGAGCTCGTGTAAAACATGCATCAATGTGCACTTTTCCTTGAACAACACATAGGCAGCAGTTTCTCTCAAACACCCAGTTCAAATCACACTTAAGTTTACATGACATACACAACTTCTAATCTATTATATATTGCCAAGGTGCTAAAAATATAAATTAGAGCATCACTTTATATAGCCAATAACCATAAATTATGAAAGTTTCCTAAACTAACAAAATTAAATAAAATACCTTGTGGCCATGATAAATGTTTTTAGATAATATTTAATTAAAAACACTATTATATAACTTTATACTTAAAAAGTAGGAAACAGCACCATAATACGTATGATTCACAGATTAATTTTTAAATATACTTTTGCATTTAAAAACCTGAAAGTAAATATTGTCAATTTTTTAACCATTATTATTTCTGGAGAATGGGATAATGAGCATCTATTTTTTCTTAGTTTAACTGAGGATTTTAAATTCATAACGAACATATACTCCTTTGGCTAGCTAAAATATTTCTATTGTTATTAAAATAACTTTATGATAAATATTAAATATATAAACTAAGGTTTATGATTATAGGAAATTTAATAAAAGTTGTTTTTTAAAAGTCTCATCAGTAGGAGAGATTAATCAAAGGATGTCAAGTTGCAATTAGATAAAGTGAATATGTTCTGATGTTCTACTACACAATAACCCTGCTAGCCATGGTTAACAATAATGCAGTATATTTTCAAAACAGCTAGGAGGGATTTCAGATAATCTCACCACGAAGAAATGATGAGGCTTTAGGTCATGCCTATGCTGATGATATTCTGATCATTGCCTAAAACATGCATGTGTTGTAGGACCACAGTGTGCCACCTAAACATGTACAATTATCATATGTCAATTTAAAAAATTTTAAAGTTCATCAGTACTTTTACCCACCAGTTTCAACCCCCTCAGAGCACCCTCAACATACTTCACTATGTGACTATAGCATAACCAGTTGGCTCCTTGGTTTTAGAGTGTTAGGGGATAGCCCTAAAATTACATCTAAGTAACTAAAATGCAGCTTTGTCTTTCAGGAAATAAACTGCCAACCACTACTGTGTCATATTCAGTTGCTTTTTATTTATTTTTATTTTTTTTTTACAAATAAGACCTCAGCATGTCAAAACTTCACGTAACATAAATTGCAAGTCACCTTGTTTAACAGGTTAGCACTTCACTAGAAAACAGGAGCTGATCAGGGTGTAGTAGATTCAAGATGACTTTTTGAAAATCTTATCTGATATAGCTGCCCATTGACACTCTGAGGGTCAAAATAATTGAGCTTTCATTCTGTTCTGAACAACAGAATAATACCTACATATGAAAAGATACCACAGAATTGGTATGGTTCAGCTGATTGAATGCTTTTAAAAAGTATTCTGTCCTTTAGTCTATAAAAATGTCATACAAACTCACCATCTACCAAAAAAATAGCAAATATTACTACTGGTATCTCAATTCTATTTTTGATACCTGAATTAAAATGATTTTTTAAAATCATCTTTGGTTTGTCTGGCAATTTGCTCGCTTCACCTTTATTTCTCAGCTTCCATGAAATAATAAAAAGAAACCTCCCTTATTTTTATAGAAGCATTTACATACAATCTTGAAGTGAACAAGAAGGCCACAAAGTCTATTTCCATTAGTGCAAGAAACAAAGAAGGGCTTTCAACCTAGAAATGTCAGGCGCCATTACTTTCCGGATGGTATGAAAATGCTACATCTGTTGATGTCAAAGATGGCAATATGTCTATCTACATACGAACGCTGATGACTGTGAGATGCTTCACAGCTTCCTGGCAGACCACACAGAGTAACTGTTTTCAGAAATGGCCAGCATGAAATCTTGTGCAAGATAAAAATAAAAGTTGGACTGTTTGTGACATAGTCTATGCTGACTTTTAAAACTTCACCAGTGAGCTTGCCTTTATTATGAGGACCTTTTGCAAAAAAAAAAAAAAAAGAAAAGTGAAGATATCTTACCTTCAGTAATGTCAAATTGCAACATTGTAGGCTTCATTACAGAAGTGTGTGTGTGTTATGATTATTTATTTTATGTTTCTACATGATAACAAATATATATGATATAATAAAAATGCTCAGATACAGGTCTAAATCCCTGTTTCTTATCAGAGCAAGAAATTCTCTTTGTAAAGATAAAGCCATATAGACTGAGAACTAGCAATATCAAAAGACATACAAAAATTCAAAAGTCATA
This sequence comes from Glaucomys volans, assembly GCA_020662805.1. Lineage (NCBI taxonomy): Eukaryota > Metazoa > Chordata > Mammalia > Rodentia > Sciuridae > Glaucomys > Glaucomys volans. Next base: position 691,841 of record JAJEJO010004232.1, read on the forward strand.
TTTTAAGCTAACTTCAACACAGCCTGTTTGTAATTTCAGCTTCTGCCTAAGGGTGTATGCATATGATGCTTATTAGTTGCATCTGATTGAAAAGTAAACGTAAATAAGTTTTTGGGTTTTTTAAATTTTGGTATCAGGGTTTGAACTCAGGGGTACTCAATCACTGAGCCACATCCCTAGCTCTTTTGTCTATTTTATTTAGAGACAGGGGCTCACTGAGTTGCTGAAGATGTCTTCGAACTCAAGATCCTCGTGCCTCAGCCTCCTGAGCCACTGGGATTACAGGCATGTGCCACCATGCCCTGCTATAATTAAGATATTTTAAGGCAACTTTCATAGACAGAAATAAACTAAGTATTGGACTCAATACTTAAACTTTTCTTTGGATTTTTCCAAGATTTCTGAGTATTAAAAAAATTTTTCCAGCCTCTATTCATCAGAGATACAATATGAGAAAGAGCAAGATAATTGGCCTTTCTTATTCCTAATCTTAGCCAAAAGAACAACATCAACCCCAACTATTGCAAAGAACATGGGTAGAACTAGGTGTTAAAGGCAACTAGGATCAGGGCTAGATCAAGTTTAAGACTCTGACTCTGTTTCTCCTCTTTCCTAGTATGCATCTCTTGTCTCTTATACAGCCCTGCCTTTCCCCCACAGGTCATACCACTTTCTACAACCTCTGGCCCCCAAGAGAGAATACTATCCTTTCATCAGTTCCAATTTAAAAAAAAAAAAATTAGAGGAAGACTCTGATTTGGGTCAGTTTGGGTCATATATGCCTACTCCCAAACCAAGGCCATGGATGTGGGATTGGACACCAGGGTTGTCCTAACCCGGAATAGTTGTGCCTACTCCACTCTGAGTCACTGTGATGAAGACAAGGGGTCCTGTAAAAAGGTGGTGGCCCCCACTGGATCCAGTGGTAGAGAACTGAGGGAAGACACACTTCCCTAATGAGAAGGACAGTGCTCTCACCAGAGGCTGGGAGGAAGGCCGGTCAGCCTGACAGTATATTTAAATACACAAATATATTCCTCCCAATTTCAGCTCACCAGAATAAATGTTCATACAATATGCGAATTATATTTCCTTCCAATTAGTCAGGCTTTTAAAATAAGAAATTGAAAAATATCTAAAATCCATTGAACACAAATTAGTCTCACCTAGGCAACCCGTAAAGGACCTGTTTTCATACAGTTCAATTTAAACTGAGTCTGATCATAATTATCTGGTCTAGAAAAATATAAATCACATATCTTCCCTGCTTTTTAATCTCATTTACTTCAATTTTCTTTCTTATCAATCTATTTTAACAAGTATCTTCTTCAGTTACCTTGAAAATGTAAAAATCATACCTGCATTAGAAATTCTATATAATCTTTCATAGATATTACTAATAAATGTGTTTATTTTGAAAAAAGTAAAGTGTCTATGATTTCAGGGATGTTTATTCCCTTTTTACCGCAAACACATCTGATGAATGTAATTTCCACCATGACCATGAATCATATCATGAAAAGATTGTTTATAACTGTGAAATTCATCCTCTTCAACTGAATTATGGATCACTCATTTTAAATATACTCTGAACTATGAAAATTCTTGGAACATAGTTGAGACAGAACGGTCAATAGGTCTCATAGTTTTGTAAGTGAAGAAGATGGTAAGAAAAAATAAGTGTGTATTGAAAGGAAAAGACAGAATGATGGTAAATTTTATGCATCAACTTGACTAGGCCACAGGGTGCCCAGATATCTGATCAAACATTATTTCTGGGTGGCTCCCAGATGGACTCCACCAATTTGGTAAGGGTCAAATAAAACAAGAAGACAGAACTAGGTCAATTCTTCCTCTTTGTCTTTCTCACCATCGGAACTGACACATCATCATGTCCTGCCTGAGATGGACTGAGACTTACACCATCAGTGCTCCTGGTTCTCAAGACTAAAAACATAAACTGGGATTTTGGGATTTATGCCTCTGGCTTCCCTGTGTCTCCAATTTGCAGATGGAAGATGATGAGCCAATTCCTTATAATAAATCTCATTTTATTTTATTTCCCACTTATATGTGTGTGTACACATATCACACATATTTATGTGTGTGTGTGTATCTTCTCTGCAGATTCCTTACTAATACATATGGTATTAATGAGCACATTTTAAAATAAAGTACTAAATTAGGTTGTTTAAGAACTCGAATAATCCTCAACCAGTGAGACTCAACTAGCAAGTGTTGTTTAAGCACCTTCCTAAAAACAAATGTGAGGAAAAATAGGAAAGCCACATTTTACTTCACATCTGGTTTTTTGTTTGCTTACCATATCAAGGGAGTTTTTAAATTATTGTTTTGAATAGCAAGTGCTCATTTGCACACCTCTCTAACCTTAATTTTCTGATTTTCTCAGGGATGAGTGGAGTAGTTAGGAACATCTGTGAACACAGAATGTAAACCTCACTTTCAACATTATGGGCCAACTTCCCTCCCATCACAATTCTATCTCAAGATCAAGGTCATGCAAGAAAACCAGCAGGTGTGATTCTTCCTAGCTGATCAACTCACTTTGTTTTTCTATTTTTATGCTCTCTTGAGTACCACATAATTAACTTCCATAATGGCTCTAAAACTACTAGGTAAATATATTTAACAAGCTCCCATCCATGTGGATAGAAAGGAAGTATGATGACTATAAGATTTGCTCCTAGGAAATGCACCAATACTCATACTAGAAAAGTCAAACTACTTCAATACACATTCTAAGCCAGCTTGGACCTCTCCTTCCAGGCTTCGTAAGAAATGATGACTGGGGCGGAGGAGCACAAAGCTACTGTAGGCACTCTGGGAACCCAGAGGAATGTTTTTGCATGGCCTAAGGACCACAGCAAAATGTGGTCATGGCCCTAACCCTTCATGCTTCTACTGCCAGCAGAAGCTGGAGGATAAGACCAACCAAACACTTGGTTCAACTAGCAAGCTGTTATTGAACACCTTCTACATGGCAGAACTGGTATAGAAACTATCAAGGCAACTTCTGAAAAACCCTCCAATACCTTCCCATCTCACTCAAAGAACTTATACAAAGACCTGGACAGATCTTTTTTCCACCCCTCACTCCACTCCAGGTGTAATGATGTCCTTTCTTTTCCTCCAAAACACCTTGTTTGCTCCCCTCTTAGAACTTTGCCTAATATAATTAACTGTACCTGGGAAGCTTTCCCCTCAGATACCTGCATGGCTTGACCTAAATTTCCAACAACAGAGCTGCTTTTTATCTCCAGGCCTCTAGTCTAGGACCTGATCCTCTTTTCCACAGCCACCCTTGAAGCGCAGTTCAAAGTTAAGGTGAGACAGAGTGAAGAAATGTGTTAGAAATGGACATTGGGAGCATATCCATCTCCTAATGAGCAGGTGGACCGAGGAGGCTCGCTCCAGGGACAGGATGCTATTTTAGTCACTCTTTTCATTGCTGTGACCAAAAGACCTAACAAGAACAACATAGAGGAGGAAAAGTTTAGTTTGGCTCATAGTTTCAGAGGTTCTGTCCATGGTCAGCCAACTCCATAGCTATGGGCCCAAGGTGAAGAAGAACATGGTAGAAATGGTGTGGTAGAAGAAAGCTGCTCAGGACAATGGCAACCAGGAAACAGAGAGAGAGCTCCACTTACCAGGGATAAAATATAAACCCCAAAGACACACCTGCATGACCTACTTCCTCCAGTCACACCCTATCTGCCTATGGTTACCACCCAGTTAATCCATATCAGTGGATTAATGCAAAGTTTAGGTTAAAGTTCTCATCATCTAATCATTTCATCCCTGAACATTCTTGCATTATCTCATGCATAATCTTTTGGGGGACACCTCATACCTAAACCATAACAGATGTAAGGTTCCTGGGCTTAGACACAAATCCTGTGTTTGTTGGCAAGGGGATACAATATACTTGCAATTGCTGCGTCACAAACTAAAAATATGTTTGAATTATAAATATGCTCTTTTCTAATTGATTAGAAAATCTCTCTATACAACCCAGGATTGCTCCCACAGAAAAGAAACCACTTTGCCTCTTATTTACGTTGTCCATAGTGGTATGAAATTAGTGCTTGTTTGAGTGGCATAACATTTACATTTGAATCCTTGTAACAGACTAAAATAGACTCCTCTTTGAGTTTCATTCTAAAAGAATAACTCTATGTGGCAGGATGGGGAGGAGAGGAAGCTGACATAAACAAAACATTTATTTCACATACATGGTGGATTTTTAAATTTAATGTTTTTCTTGATCCTATATAGCAGATTCATGTTTTCATCAATCGAGTTTAATTGCATCTTATTGTGTTTCTAGTACTTCATGGAGTTGCACCCCACTCAAACCTGAGCACCAGCTTTGTTGGGTAAAGCAAGACTATTTGGCTTAACAGGACCAATTGCTTTTTGAATTCACCAATTCTCCCTGGTTAATGCTTTTCAGTCTCTGTGAGTCAAAACTCTTACTTGTAAGTGGCAGAAACACAACTGAATTAGCTTCAAAGCAATAGATAAATTTATTAAAAATCTGGACACACAACAATAAAGAGGCCAAATTACACCAAGACTTCAGGCACTCCTGGAGCAGTGCTTTGTATCCCCTGAAGCTCTTCATCTGCCATCTGTGCTTTTTCTCAACCTGAGCATGTTCCTGTCTCTTACCAACTTCTCCCACTTGTTGAAAATACAACTAGCAGATTCTGTATCTTGTGTCTCACAGCTATGACACCATCTGGAGACTCTAGATCTTTCTCTTGCTTCAGTTGGTAAAACTCCCAGAGAGGATTCTGAGTGGCTGATTTGGAAACTCATTCTAGATCCCAATCTTCTTGACAAGATAGGAGTCAATAATATAATGTCTACTCTCTTTAAACTCCATGACTAGAGTGCATAAAAGAGCATTTTCTAGGAGAAGAAATAGAGCTGTCACCACAGACCTCAAGGGAAGAAGGATAGGCAGGGAAGGGTTACTGCTCAACTGAACAACCGATACCTCCCATGTAGACTTGTGGGCCACTGTGCACCCTCTCTCATTAAAATTTTCCTCCACATTGTTTCCTTGTCACTAAACTACCTGTTTAGTCCCTTAGGGTGGTTATCACAAAATACCTTAAACTGGGTAATTTCTAAACAGCAGAAATGTATTTTTTCACAGTTCTGGAGTCTGGGAAGTCTATGATTGAGATGCCAACAGATTTAATGTCTACAAAAGACTCTCTAAGTCCAAGATGGTGCCCTCACCTGGTGGAAGAGGCAAGAACCCTCCCTCAAGCCTCTTTCATGAGGGCTCTAATCCCATTCATGAGAATGGAGTCCTCTGACCTAGCCACCTCCTAAAAGCTCCACCTCCTAATAATATCACATAGGGCTTCAAAACATGAATTTCCAGGAGACAAACATTAAGACCACAGCAATATCTTTCCATTAAAGAGCCATAAAAGGTTTCTCCAGATTCCAGCTAGCCCATCACCCTCAATAAATGAAGGGACAATTAAGACTTTCAATGACTGATACTTAAATATGTCAATTTTACTTGAACGTGATTGAGTCTAGTGTTTTTCCTGAAACAAGTTTCATGAATTATTTCACTAGGATGCCTATACATGATAGGCATTAAGATCTATGCTTCTCTGTATACAATGAAACAGAGACAGCATGTCTAGTGTGTCTCAAAGAGCAGGACACCAGTGCCTTTGGGTCCCGCATTCTGACATACCACAGTAGGCTAATGGTCACCAGGGTTGAGTTTAACTATCATCAGTCTTTGGAACTTCATCGAGCTTTTCCTTAAAATTACTTTTCTTTATGACATCTGTGGACAATATTCAATCCAAGAAAATTGAAAAGACATACAGAGTTGTGTCTTATTTGCCAGAAACAAGTAACAAAAGACTGTATTCATGTACACTTGCAAACAAACTCTCCCTCTCTCTTACATGCACACACACACACACACACACACACTCACACCCCTAACTCAATGCTTCACAATAACTGGATTAAGGTATTTCAGATTAACTTGAAGAAAATTACTTTCTAAACAGAATCTTTGAGAACTTTTTTCTGATTTTAAAACATCTATGAACACACTCAGCTTCTGATAAAGCAAGTGCTGATTTTATTCAATATTGTGATTCATCTCTCCCCAGTGTATAGGAAAGAAATCAAAGTCCAACAATAACTCCAGGCTTATAGAAGATGGTATAATACACCCACAGAAAAATTGCATTTGCTGTACTACAAATGACTCCTCTTCCAAATACAGTACCTGCCCAAATAATGGCCACAGAACAAAGCAAGAAAAGTTCCATCTGTTAATCAATACTCAAAGATTGCATTCCATTTCCATCTCAACCACAGAAATCCCTGTCCAAAGGAGACTCAGCAGCAGCCAGAGCCATTGGTGAGCTCATCATTGTGATCACTGTGCCCCACTGCTCCTCACTTGCAGTTCATTAACCTCTGAATGTGGCACATTTGCTAGGAGCCATCCTAAAGAAAGTCTGACATGGCTCCCACACCATGGGCTTCCAATCAAGAAGAAGCAGTGAGAATTCAGTAAGACAGAAAAAAAAAGAAGAAGAAGAGGAAGAAGAAAGGTACAGGGGAAAGCAAAATTCAAACAGGAAATTTAAGCCACAGAGAAAATAAGCCCTGAAATTTGAATTCCTTTTCAAGGTTAAGTTCTTCACCCAGTACTAGAAAGGACCTGAAATGTTTCAGGAAATATAATATTCCAATGGATCAGAAAGGAAAGAGGGAAATGAAAGAAACTACAAATCAGGTCAGAGGCAATGGTTTACCCCTCACTTTATCCTCCATAGTCCCTTATCAGAAGAGAAGCAACACAAAATGCATAGTAAACTCACAACAACTAATAAATAAAAGCATGAGTGAAATTGTTCTTTAAAGCAATTTGCTTAAATATTTTTCTGAAGCATATCATGCCAGCTAGATTGTCTGTACCCAAAGAACTCTGTGATCCACTTGGTTTATTTGTGCTGCACGGTGTCATTTATAAGATCAGGACCAAGGACATGTTAAGGATCAGAGAAACACAGATGTATAGAAAACTTCTACATTGATTTCTCAACCCAAGAATTCATGACCTTTCTGATTTTTGCTTGCATGCTTGTTTGTTCTATTTTGTTTTGTATAATACCTGTTGACAACCTAAGATTATATGCTAAGGCCCACACTTGGAAATACTGCCACAGGAAACTTTAAAAGCCAAGGCAGAGAAATATAAGTGGATTTAAAAAAATAGGACTATCAGCTCCAGGAGGTCAGGGATTGTATCTATTTAACTTATTGGTATATCTCTAGAGCCTAAAATAATGGCTAGACACATAAAATGATCCACAAATATTTGATAAAGAAATGAATAGAGGGAGAAGGAGAAAATGTTAGGATAATTTGGTTAACCTTATGGATTCCGATTCCGTTAGCTAAGGAAAGGGAGATAATTAGTCCAGTATTTGACAGGTTAAGATTGAGGCAACTGTGGAGAATTCAGATGGAAATTTCCAGCTGGTTAGATGAGATTCAAATCACACTTGAGGTCTGGGCTGGTGTAATGTTTTAGAATCATCAGTGTAGGATCAGGATCTGTCTTAGTCCATACAAGTTGCTATAATAAATGTAGCACAGACTGGATGACTTAAAAACATTTATTTCTAACAGTTCTGGAAGCTGGAAGTCTGTGATGAAGTGCTAGAACAATTGGGTTCTGGTGAGAATTTGCTTCCTGACTCTTCATAGACAGCCATCTTCTCAGTATGTCCTCACATGATGGAAAGAGCAACTGAGCCCTCTGGGGTCTCTTTTATAAGGTCACTAATTCCATTCATTAGGACCAGAATTCATGACCCAATCACCTCCAAAAGACTGTACTCTAATTAATCATAACACTGGTGATCAGCTCTCAACACATGAATTTTGGAGGGACACAAATATTCAGTCTCCAGCAGCATCCTAAGCTTTAGAATACATGGGGTCATCCAGAGGAAAAGAAAGGATCAAAGAGACATGCCCTAAGAAAACTTTTAGTAGGTTGCCAAGGAGTGGTTAATTCCACACAAATATTCTTCCATTGCTTAACCTCCCTCAACCTCCCTCAACCCTAGCCCCTTGTACCGTTTTCCTTTGTTAAGAAAATGACACACAACCATCTTGCCCCATTGTGCAGAAACCTAAAACCTGCATTTACAAGGTCTCCACCATCAACGCTTTCTGACTCCAGCCTGTAATCTGCATTATTTGATGTTAAATGATTCACATCAACAGAGGAATAAATAATGCTAATGAGAACATGACTCAGTCTTTACCTGCCACTCCACAGTAACATAGCTCCCCAGCCACCAAGCTGTGCAGCAAGACCACTAGTCCCTATCAAAAAGCAGCAGGGAAGAGGTGAGGCGCAGAACACAGCCCAGGTGAGCTAAAGCACAGACAGCAATCTATCAGAATTTAGGAAAGGAAGAAAACAACCAAATCGAGGGATATTTTGAGTCCAAGGCAGAATACAGAAGTGAACCTAACTACATACCAGAACACAAGAAAAAGGAAGATATCTTTATCAATAAGGTAAAGATCTCCTACATATCCAAGCCTTTAAGTTCCCCTCCTTTGGGAATCATTTTTGATGGAATTAGAAATAATCTTTTAACAACCTCAAAAGGAAGAAGTGAAAGGGTAAAGCAATCCATCATAATTTATTGATGAACAATTTTTGACCTGCTTATCAGTACTAATATTTTTAATGAAACATGGGAGTTAATAATGATGATGCTGAGCACCACTTAAGTTGGTTAAGGTACTGACCCTTTAGCCTATTGAAATGTCAGCTAGTCCCAGGCCTTCATAAATATGCTCTAACTCTATCTCCTTCAAAATGTTAAGCTAGAATAAAACTCCCTTATTCATAAGCACAGACTTTCTAATTGCTTTCAAGTGTGGAAAACTGCATGGCAGATCAAATATAAATGCCATGATGGCGGCCAGGCAAGGTGGCACATGCCTGTAATCCCAGTGGCTCCTGAGGCTGAGTCAGAAGGATTTCAAGTTCAAAGCCAGCCTCAGCAACTCAGCAAGGCCCTAAGCAACTCAGGGTCTAAATAAAATAGAAAAAAAGGCTGAGGATGTGGCTCAGTGGTTAAGAGACCCTGGGTTCCATCCCCAGTAACAAAAAAAAGTCATGATGACAAGTTGAAACATGCAACTCTTAGAAATATAAAATGACCAACTTAATGAAAATTGTGCAAGAAATTGAATGGGAAAACATTTCCTTTTTGAGTGACAAAAATAAGGAAGATAGTTATTTGATTATCAAAATGCTATAACTGTCACACAAAAAGAATTTGAACAACAACAAAAAAATTTGCCATACTTTGGATAAGAGGAAAAACAACAAATAAAAGGGTTTTGTGGGCTGGATAGTGGCTCAGTGGTAGAGCACTTGCCTAGCATGTGTGAGGCACTGTGTTCGATTCTCAGCACCACATGTAAATAAATTAATTAAATAAAGGTCCATAAACAACTAGAAAAAGTATTTTTTTTAAAAAAGAGTTTTGCACTTTGGCAGCATATCACCAGACCTGAACAGAAAGTAACTGGAAATAGGGGCTTTAGAAGATCAACCTGTATTTCCCATTATGAATACTGAAGGGCTCGACACAGACACTCACTGTATTGACTCTGGCAAAGCTCCCGTACTTTGTCATGACAATAAAGTTATTAAAATTTCAACTGAAATTAAAATCGAAATAGTGCAGACAAAAATAACCAGAAAAAAATTACAGAAACTATGGACCCCAACATTTCCCTAGAGAAGATAGAATTGATAAACATTGCTGTATTGAAAATGAAAAAATAATATTTGGAAATATGCCAAAGAACCTTTTTTTTTTTAATTTAAAAAAGTTCTAAAGACTGTTTAGTAGGAGAAAAATATCATTTTCTTGGAGAAATTTCCTGACAACAAAACATCTTTTTCATAGCAATCAAGTATTAATTTGGATTAAGAAAAAACAGATGATGGCATAATTTACCAATCTGAAACTGTGTCTTAAAAATTAAGCCAAGCAGGTCTGGGGATGTGACTCAATGATGGAGTGTTTGTCGAGCATGCATGAAATGCTGGGTTCAATCCCCAACACCGCAAAAACAAAAATAAAAAATTAGGTCAAGCAAAGATTTTAAGGAAGCCAGGAGTATTAAATCACTTCATACACTGTGTGTTTTTTTAATGCAATCATTTTCTCCTCCTAGACTGAGCCTTGTCCAAGGTCAGACTAATATTAGCAGAATTGCTACGCACACAGCATTGCCCAAATAAAGTCCTACTAGCCTGACAGCTCTCCCACTCTCTACGGCCTGAAATTCTTTCTTTGAGGGTCACTCCATAAACTCATCAGGTGGCTGTGTGGAGGCATCTGAGTAATCTTACCTATCTAATTCCAGGAATAGAGCTGAGTGTACAAATGAGGAATATTCAAAAACCAATGGTGTCAGGGTGCAGTTCCTCTCATCTATCATAGTTAACAATCTGAATGTTGTGTGTCTGGAGATAAAATCCCTATCTGTTCATTTTATGCGACTTAACTCCCATACTTTAGCAGTCTCTCCACCCCTAGGTAACTATGACACGTGCTCTCCTCTCCTCATATCTCCAACACAGAACATGCTTCTGAGATTGTCTAGATTTTAAAATTGACTGTGAAAAATTTCAGACTTTTTCACCCAGACAAATCTATGTCAGGCAATTTGACTACCTCTATTATATCATCAGACAATGCTGACGTTTTATAGCCCCCCTGGAGAGGTGATTTGTAAGAACTCTATCACTGTTATTTAGAAGGTACAGTCTTCACTGTGGTTTTACAAATGCACCACTTTATGAGCCCCGTAAAGAAAGGGTTTGAACGTCCACCTCATCACTAGCTAACAGCAGGAAACACAATGGTAGTCAAATCGAGATCTCATACCTCTCTACAAACACACTTGAAAGCTCTGGTCACTTCTTAGAATGTCATTATAATACATTTATTGCCACAGAAGAATTATCTGAGAATTGGTTATGACAAATAAAATCTGTAGCATCAGATTGTACAGATTCCCATATTAGACAAACCTTCCAATCCTTAATTAGGACAAAGTAAGGACTATTCAAAATTGCCATTTCTCCAGTAAAGTTTTTCAACATAGGTGCAAGAATATTATATATAGATTCACACACACACACACACACACACACATGCACACGAAATCATAGATGTGCCAAGAGAAACAATTTTCTTGGCAATTGAACATAAAGAATTCATCCTGAAAATTATATCTGTAGAAAGTAAAATTGTATCTGATATAGATAGCATAAGTGAAATCCTGTGAATTGCTTTGTAAATTGCACACATAGAAAAATGAAAGAAAAGGCATAGGATTATTTCCTAGCAAGGTAAATGTGTAACCATCAGTAATAAATGAAGATAGGAATAGAAACCTCACAAATAAATATGTGCAGTAAAACTATAAAAAAAAAAAGCTTTAGATAAACTAAATCACAGGGTAATAAAATTGAATTTTATTGTTAAGAATAACTTCTTTCCTAAATTTGTAGCAATAAATGTAATAAGATGCAGAAGAAAGTTAAAGCGAAAGTAACTAAATCCAGATCTTTGAGAAATGTGGGTAATCTTACTTTCAATTTAAAAAATTAATATTTACTGACTAGTTCCAATTTTATATTCTTAAAAATAAAAAGGGATAACTTTTCAATATACATGTTACCAATTCTTAAGAACATTATCCACATGGAAATACTTAAAATCTTTGCAACAGGAGAGGCAATTGGTTTTACTTATTTTCAATTTTATCTTTAACTCATTCTCATAATTTCCCTTTTTCCTATACTGAGAAGAAATATCTAGACAAAACCTAATGACTTAATGTTAGCAAGTCAGAATTCCCAAAATTTCATTTTAAATGCTTTTTATAGTTCATAGTAAATCAATAGATGTTGGCCAACAATAGTCAATATTTTTGATGAAAAGTTCCAGAAAACTGGGTTGGAAACACCACATACTTGATTACCATGTGCAGGTCAGGACAATATAAGAGAAATTTTCATTGTATTTAACACTCCACAAGGTGGATCATATCTTTGCCTTCTTAACACAAAAACTAGCATGCAATAAAGTAACTTATTTACTTCTGAGATTAAGGGAAACTCACTTTTTTATTTCCAATTTTTTACATATTCTTTGGTATTCTCTCCAATGGTTTGCAGGTCAACAAAAAGTATACAACTTAAAAGCAAGCAACATAGTTGTCACTATGAAATCAATTAGCTACTTACTCTAATACTTAATGGGAGCAAGATATTTATACATAAAACTGTCTGCACACCTATTACTTGGGTAAGCAACCACTTAGAGGGGAAAAAGAAAACCCACGGAAAAACTTTCCATTGCTGTTCTCATTCATATTCACCAAGGTGAAGGCCTCTTAGATAAATGGACCATTGTTTTTCTCTGCCTCTGGAAATAGCTTCCCAGAGAACAAAAGAAAGAGAAAGACCTATGGAGTAGCTGATACAGCCCATAGCAAGTAACACCTCAGCCCAAAGAGTGACTTCTCAGACTTTTTGGAATTCATGGACCAGGGAACCAAGAGCAGCAAACAGAAGTGCTCATAGAGAATCAGCAGAGCCTTGGAGACTGAAAAACTGAGTCTTTGCCCTTCACTAAATCAATAGCCAATTCAGATGGGAAGTGATTCACCCAAGCAAGATGAAAAGAAAATGAGAAAGTAATGCACACGGGTGTCATTTTTGTAATAGACTCCGAAGGTATACATGAAAGAATTTATGCTTTTGTAAGCAGCAAAGGAATTCTTTCTGTAAGTGTATAAGAGATACTGAAAGAAATATGACCTGCAGCATTAGCAAGAGAAAAATAACCTGCAACCAGATCAGATACAATAATGTATTAAAACATTTATTACAGTCACTTTGTACCTAGTAGATAATTAACAAATATTAATTCTCTCCATACTGAGATGAAAGATATAATTGAAAGTTGACACAGTCTTCAGGACAGTTTATTCAGTCCTTACTCATTAGTTATCATTATTCTATTCATCTAAATCATACTTTTAAAATAAAATCCTAGAAGAAATATATGTTTCTCTCATATCTCTTTCACAATTCAATTTGTGTCAGATTAAAAACCTATTGCCAATTATGATGAGGAACTTCTAGAAAATAAGCCAACATGTACAGCTACTCCTAAAGATGATATATGCCAAATGAGACTCAGGATACTATCGGTGTCACATCATGAAGATCGTCATTCATTTGGCCATTAATTCATTTATTCAACAGGAATAGATTTATTACATACCCATGGCTGGCTAGTAGAAACTGAAAGGTAAGTATATGGACCACATAATGAGATAAAATATATGTAAAAATCCTTTGAAAAATACAAAGTGCCATAGAAATGCCAAGGTGGATGGTGACGGTGATATAATCAGAGCCCATTGGGGGAAAAGCAACAGAGTCTCTTTAAATAAAGGAAAATCATGTCTGTATTTAGGATAGAAAAGGGATCATTTATTATCATAAAATTATTTAGATTTTCCAATAGCTAGTGACAGAATCTGTACTTACATTTTGACTCAGTTAACAAGATTAAGGGGAATGCTTTGTTTGAGAAATAGGTTTCAAAAAAAAGGCATATCTTGGTATGGAGAAGCATTAATTAGAATCATCTTATTGAATAGTTTCATAAATAGTTCAAAGGAGATCTCACAGCAAAGTCTTCCTATTTGCAGACAATTCTCAACTTCCAGGCACCTAAATAGCAATCTGTCTGGCATCAATTAGATCTCATGAGGCTGTGGCATGAAAATTGACAAACAAGTTCAATTATCAAGAATAAAAGCCATGTGTAACAGGAAAATCATGAAACAATGGTTTTGAGAGGAAGGGATCTAGTGGAAAAACAGAAAAGAACCTGTTGTGACATTATTGTCATCGCCTGTTTGTGCATGAATGTGGTGGTGCTGTTCATACTGTCTGTCCTCTCTCCAATTGTGTCACATACATTGTTGTTTTGACAGCTGTCATCAAAATGTTTTGAAGTATTTTCAGTTCACCATTGAAATGAAAGGTGATTGTGACTAGAGAAAGACCTGGAAACAATGGGGAACCACATGAGTTGATATTAATAAAGCAAATATTTGTCATGCAGGAATCAGTACAGCCCTGGAATTTCTTTCAAAGCATGAACCAAATGCATTTTACAACATAAGAAAGGAAGATGCTCACAAGTGGCTGAAGTTAAAACATGTCTTGTTATTAAACACAGTGCAAAAATCTGACTTACCACATACAACATAATGCTACGGAGGCAGAAAACACAACCAAACTCTTCAAATACAAAAGAGAAGTTTAGTACAAAATAGACCAAGGAAGCCTAATTTTGCATTACCCAGGGCTATTAACAAGACTTTGATTCATTGATTAATTGGCAGTTTTTTTCCTCTTGTAAGAAATAACTATGTTTCTTATAATTATTAAGTTATTAGATCTAATAAAATGAAGTCAGTGAGTATTTGGGGGTGGGGGGGAAAGCATGAGAAGTGTTGCACATGTGATTTTATTCTAAGAAAAGTGAGAAACCCTGAAACATTTCCAACAAGCAAGAGTGAGGTTTGGGTGGAAGTCGGGGGGAATAGATTACATATTTAGGGCTCTCTCTGAATCCCTTGTGAAAAGCTGGCCCAACTGGGCCCCAAGCAAATGGCCTGCATGCTGGACAGAAAAGTGAGGCTCTAAGCCAGATACAGTAGCTAGGACTTAAGAGGTGACAGGCAGTAAGCAGAAGAGCAGACATCGTCTAGAGGTATTTTCAATTATTTTAATAAGTAAAATGTAACACAGCTTCTTAAATTTCTGTTTTGCCCAGTTTTGAGGACCTAGCTAGAGACCAGTCAATTCCCTTTCTTGAGAAGCCAAATAAGTCCATGCCTCGCAACTACCTTCCTCACTGGGTTCTCAAACACCTGCCCTGATTGCCCCAAGGCCAGGTACCAACAATAACCCGTGTGCCTAGAGCCTTCTGGAAATATTCAAACTAGCTAATTCTAAGACTACTTACCCTGCCTCACCCACTTCTTCCCACCAAAATCACAATCAAGTCTCTTAGGGATGTTTTCCCCTCTCTGCTGCCTCCTGCCTGGTCCTGGTGCTTCTCCATGTAACCCTGTATTGTCTGCCAGGCCATATTCTCCCTAGGGAACCACAAGTATAATAAAACTACAAAAGTCTTTCCTGTTTCTTTCTCCTGATTTGCATTTGGCCTCACACCTCAACCAGCTTAATATGGTGAGAACAGTACGAAAATCCAAAAGGTAAATATGAATTTAGTCAAGTCTCAATTAAACAAATCATTAGATGATAGAGAAGAAAGGACGGTGTAATCTAAATGTTGCCAAAGTATTTACTCATACAGAGAAAAAAAAATCTAATAAAAACTCACAAAGTAAAGAACAAAAAGCTACTTATAATGTCTTTTTGTAACAAATTTGCAGACAAGTAGCAAGAACTGTTAGATCTGATTTTTTATTTCATTTTACTTCTTCTGTCCATCATCCAGCATAAATCCTAAAGAACAATGAACAATTACATGTTCAGAAGGCAAGCAGAGAAGGAAGGAGGAGGAATAAAAGGCCCGTTTAATCTTAAAATTAGATAAGTAATATTTGAATAATTGTGCAGTGACTAGAATAATAGCATAGCTTCTGCCCATAACAGACCCTCGATAAATGTTTGCTTGAATAAATCAAAAAATGACAGGATTTTTAATTGCAAAAATGTCATTAAATTAATATTAATTATAGGAGGGAAAGCTCATGTAAATTACATAACTCAAAAACATGTTACATTCAAGAAAACAAGACATGTCCTTTGACATGTGCTCATCTGTCAAGAATGCTAAAATTGAGTTCACAGTTTAATCCAGTTGTCTTTCTAGACCTACATATACCCATGTTTATGTATTTAATTAAATTTGCACATACTAATTTTGGACCTGCTATGGTTTGGGTGTGGTTGCTCCTCAGGTTCATGTGTTGGAGGCTTGGTCCCCAGTGTAGCAGTGTTGAGTTGCTGGGGCCTTTAAGAGCTGGAGCCCCGTGAGAGTTCATTGGGTCACTGCACATCTGCTTGTGCAAGGGATTGGGCAGTGCCCATGGACTCTTTGTTCTCATGAAAGGAGATTTTTTACAAGAGTAAGTGTGACCCCTAAGTCCCTGTCCAGCTTCCTGTGTGGATTCTGACATCCTCCACTAGGTTCTCATCAAAGGCTGAACACATGAGGTTGCCCAATTCCAAACTTCAACCTCCAAAACTTTGAGCTAAATAAGCATTTTTTATGTATGAATGTATCTGCTTTGGGTATTTTGTTATAGTAATAGAAAATGGACTGATATGGGGCCTAATTTTTGAATTTGATCATATTTCAAAGTCTAAAGCATTTGCTTAGTATAAACCCAACAACAGCATATGGAGCATACAGCCCATATTTCTAAATCGGTTTGAAATTTTAAGAAATTTTGGTTAGTTCAAAAGAGTTACTTTTGTTGACAGGGCTCCAACTGGGGATTAAGATATTATGACAAATATACGCTTAACAGACAAAAATTGGAAAAAAGAGACCAGAGCTAAATAAGAATGTCAGGATGAATTGCACACCATCCTTTAGGATAAAATTTTTTCTTACCAGTGGGAAACCATCTCTAATGTACGAGGCAAGAGAAATGTAATTTAAGATTTCAAACTAGAGTATTTGTATATGAAATAAAGGTTAAAATGAAGTGTTCATGTTTTGAAAGGGACTAAAAATGGCACAATTAGCCAAATTTCTTTTTATAAATTTCTAGTAGCCATTAGTGCCCAGAGAGTTTATGCAGGAAGTCCCTTACCACATCTGATTATAAAGTCTACTCTTCATCATAAATGTTAAAATTGTGCACTCCTAAAAGCTGATAGTATAGCTGTCCAACTCTAGTTCAATTAGCTAAATGGGTCATTCTGTTATTAAGGGCCACATGGTAAGATTTATTTCTCTTTTTGATTTTTTAAATATTTTGTGTAAACTGTAGGTGGACTTGGTACTTCACGGGTTAAACTATTTAGCCCTGCCTTGTTCTTGTCAGATTCCTGCCATTTCATAAAACCATGCCTTTGGCCATGCAAGTCTGGTCAGAGTACAGACAACATCTCTATTAAACCAATTATAAAAGCATCTCAGAGTTCATCCCTACCGATAACGATGGCATCATCTAGCAGAGGAAACTCTTGCCATCAATCCCCCCACACCCCAGAAAATTGTGTTCAAAAGATAAATCTGATCAAACCCTACTTTAAACCACTGACAGGAATACCATTGCTCTTCAGAAGAAGCCACCATGCTTCTCACATCCAAAAGTTCTACAGGCTGTGCCCCCCAGCCTCTGCAATTTACCCCATTTCCTTCTGGCCCACTCTCCTCCTTTCCCTCTCAACTCTGTTATTCCTTCTCAGTCATACTGGTCTCTGTGCTCCTCACCTCAAACCCCCCACTCCTTTGTCTTCCCAAATTCCTCCTCTTTCACCTGGAAATCCAGAGTTCCTACTTGTAGGTCAAAGCATCATATGATTAGAGGGTTAATATTAGTTTTCTTGAGTAGCCTGTAACTCCATGACACTTGATCAGTAGACCAATCTCTCTCTTTCTCTCTCTCTCTCTCCTCTGTCTCTCTCTTTCTCTCCCCCCACCCCCATTAAAAGATTAAGAAAATTTTTAAGGATTTTCCAGAAACTTAATAGATATTTGTCAAACAAATGCGTGAATGAACGTCCACGGTCTCTTGGGATCATGATTACACACTATTTTTCAGTGAGCATGTCTTTTCGGTTTTTTTCAGGGCACAATTTTAACACTCATCCATGCTGTAAAAGCCTTCTTGCCCCTTCTCTCACCAGCCCTATTTCTCACCTCACATACCCACCACTCACTCTACACTCACATACCAGTTCTGCCTCAACTTTGGGCACACACTCCATCTACCTGCAATTCCCTCCTCTGAACCTCACCACCACTCCATTGTCTTCACCTGGTCATTTTTCATTTATTCTTCAGGCCTAATCTGCAATGGCCCCTCCTGAGAAAACATTTTTATGCAATCCAAGTTCTACTCTAGTGGTTTCTATGCTATGTTGAACATATATTTACTTGATCATTTGTCAAACATTGCTTATTTGAGTTTATTTCCAAGTATAATTTTAGCTAGTTGAGGGCTCGAATATATCTCAACTTGCATAAGGAATACTTTGTGACCTCTCAATAATATATAAGTAGCTCTTAATAGGACCTTTAAAAATATTTGCAAATATGTTCTCATAGACTATTAATATTAAAATGTAAAACATCCTGTAATACAGCATAAAATTTAAAACACCAAACAAAACTGGAACCTTTCTCTTATTGGGCTGGGAGGGTGATGCTTGGGATCAAACCCAGGGCTTTGCACATGCTAAGCAAGTACTCTTACCTCTGAATTATATCCCCAGTCCAAAACTGGGACTATTTTCTAATGGCATTTGTGGCACCCTATTTGTGAGGAGATAACACAAAAGACACTCTATCGACATTAACATAGCCGGTTGCTCTCAGTGACGTTTACCGAGACCAAGTGTCAGGATCAAATGTCAATTACTATCAATGATCAAAATTATGTTAATGGGTAAAGACTTAAGTGATTCCTTTTACATCTGCAAAAATCACATTATATATGAAATTATATATAATTATATATAACATAATATATATAATATTATATATGTATAATTTATATTATATAGAAATTATATATATCCACACAAGTTGATATAAGCCCAAGTTAACTCTCACGTGGTTCTTTCTGTTTCCTTGTTAAACAAACTTAAGGATGACGTAGAGTATTCATTTTCATAGTTTTCCAATAAGGCCTGAAGAATGGCGCTCATATTTCTGATTTTTGGCCAATTTAAAAGTGTTTGTGTACAAGAAAGTTAAAGTTATTGACAAAGTTGTTAATGCAATCAATCAAGACTGTATTATTTATTTTTCCAAAATGCATGAACAATAGATCTAAAAGAAAGCTTTACTCCAATAGCTCAAATGTGTTATTAATAAAGAGAATTGTAGTTCCCCTGCAAGATGCTGGGTGGGGAAGCTTCCATCCTGGGGTTTCCTGGCTAATTCAGGCTAAAGTCTTTTGCACAGGAGGACTTCACAGTGACAGGAAAAGGAGGTATGTTCCAGGGAGTGTGATGACAGCTCAGGTCCTGCTAAAGGAAAACCATCCCATTTCCCTCGCTTAGAATTTTTCCTGACACAGATGTTTCCATTATGTCTGTCCTTCCTGCCATTTACACAATTGAGGAAAAGAGAAACTTCATAATCAGCCAAAAACAATAACAAAGAGAGATAATCAGTGAGGATCTCTGAAGTATTGCAAACACCAAGAAAATGGTTCAAATAGTGAAATAAAAAGTAAGATGCCATGAAAATAATTTTTAATATGATAAATGTTTTAAATAGTGAAACAAAATTTTAAAGTGCTTTTGGTTTAAAATAAAGATTAATGGATTTTAAAATAAGGGTTATCAAATGAGAAAATACACACTGTTTACTGCTTAGACCACTTATTTCTCTTGCCTTTCTAAATACCTGCAGAGCCCTGATTTTCTCTGGGCATGTTGTCCCTCCTTCCCCCACAAGGAAAAACTATACTTACCAGCCCCCCTTGCAGTTAGGTACAGTCAAGTAATGGTCTCTGACCAACAAGTGTAAGCCTAAGAGCTGTGGAGGGCTTCTGGAAAGCTGCTTAAAATGGTTAAGCTCCTGGGGTGGGGGGGTGGGGGGCACATTTTTAACCTTGAAAATTTAGCCTTTTACCACAAGTAGTCCAGCCAGGTGGTATGAGAAGACACAGAGCACTGTGCATCCAAAGACCTAGACCCTGTCCTTGATGACATTATGGCTGCCTTTCCGCCCTCAGAGGCTACCCTCAGGTCTTTCATATGAGGGAGAAGTCTGTTCAGCTTCTTCTTCCAGCCATTGTTATTTGTGATTTCCTGTTTTGTGTCCCTGAACATAATCCTAATTAAAACAGATAGTAAGTGAAGAGAAATTGTATGTAAACAACATTGAAGCTGAAAATGAGCAAAATTCTAAAACTATAAAAGTCATACCTTAACATGACAAAAATATACAGCTATTTGGATGAAGAAAATAGTACAAAGACCAATTATAGTGTATGAATACTGGTGAATGTAAAATAAAATGTCAAACAGAGATAAGAGTAACAAAATTTAACAAAAGGCAGTAGTTTAGGGCAAATGCATTCAGGAAATAGTATCAAGATCAATCTGGATATTCAACAGGGTTCACATTTCCATTCTAAAGTTTCTTTCTAAAGGGTCTTCATTCATTGAGGTTCACACACAGATAACTTCACATCAAAGGTCATTGTATAATTTCATGCAATTGATTAACGTTTTATTCTCCCTTCATAGGAAAGACATCCAACTACCTTTAAGGAAAATAGATATGGTCATAAATACAAACACCCCAACCAAGAATATATAAGAAATTCATAGTGGGGTGACTTCCAGGCATGTATTAGAAATTGAGGTCACATTTTCTTTCAGGGATGCTAATTGCTAATATATGTAAAGTTTTAATATAAGAAACAATATCTCTTAGTTTAAGAATTTCAAAATTGACTTAGTTCGTTATTGGAATCAAAGTAATATATTTGTTAAAAAGTCTCACATGACGTTTTTTCCAGCCTTAGTTTGTTTCGAAATTTAGGATTTAAGAAATCCTTTAAGTAAAATGCAGGCTTTAGTATAACTATTCTTTCTGTTTTGAAGTCTACAGACTCCAAACTTTTAAATAAAAGTGTGTTTGTATTGGAGAGTAAGAAATTGATAAATTCTGAAGTGAACCTGGGCTGGAAGCGTTCCCAGGCACCTGGTGAATATATCTGAGAGCACAGAGCTCCCAGTTCCATGGGACTAGCACTCTTTTTCCCGTGGGATATGATGGGCAGCATTGCCATAAAATTTAGGCTTTTAAAACATGCCATTTTTTTTCTAAGTCTCTCAAAAATACAATACAAAGAAAAAGATATCATCAAATTTTGCTGACTAGTGTATTTCAAATCAAGATGATCATTTGTAGACAAATGCACAATCATTTCTGTATAATGACTCCCTTGTTTAAGATTATCATAGCAATTTTCCCCACAGTTTATTATTAAATATGCACACCCATAATACTGGTTGAAAAGAAAAATGTAATTCTGAACATTTCTTATCCATTCTCCAACCTCTTAATTCATCCTCTCACTTACACAATATTAATGCTCAAGGTTTATTTAGTTCTTATTAGGGAAATAAATCTATAAAATAAATATACAAAAGTTCTTTCAAGTTCTGTCAAGTCTTAATCCAGGGTGTCTGTGGTTTATAAAACCATTGCATCTTCCTCTGCATGGGCCCCACCCAGTTTGCCTCACCCAGGCTCCCTGGCAGGTTGCAGGTGCTGTGTGCACCTTATCCCCATGAATTAAACCATAGAAATCTGTAGGAATGATCCCCTTCCACTGTCACATCTGGACAGACAGAAGCAGAGGACCAGCAAGGAGAAATGCATGTGAAGACTGGAATAGGAAGGGCAGGGTAAAGACTCTGCCAATAGTGCAAGCAAGGAGCCACCAGGAGTCACTCAAAAGCTCATGAGTGACTATCAGTCAAGGTAATAAAATCCCAAGATAAGTGAGAGGAAAGAAAGCTGATGTAAACAGAATGCTCAAGATCCAGCCATTGCTTTTTCCTTATCTGACTGTAGATTGACGTGGGTACCTGCATGCAAGTGTGTACCCATTGGGTTGAATCTTGTTTTGGAGAGTGATTTGTTCTGTGTGAGTAACTGGCCCAAATAACTCAGGATCAATTTCATGGAATAGGAAGTTGGTTGTGTGTATGTTAAATGTTAACCACTTAAATGAAACCTTTTTAAAAATGTATTTATACAAAGTTCATTGAAACAACATTATCTTTTCTGAGAACATGATAGTTTAGAACTATCATGTTTTAAACTATACATTTAAAACATGATAGTTTTAAATATAACTAGGCCCTATATTTAATATTAATGTAACCATGTATCCATGGAAGTCTGCACCCAAAGTACAGGTTATTTGATCAGAGGTCTGCTGATGTCAGAGAACAAGTTCCAAAACATAGGGAAAAGGACTGTTAAATTTCAGTGGAAAGGTAAACAAAGTCCTGGAACAGAAAGGACAGTCAGGGAGAGGGTCTGAATGGAAATCTTTGATGGGACTGGATGGAAAGGAGGCTGGTGAGCACTGAGCATCTGGGGAAGGCTCAACAAGGGGATGATGGGCAGCCAGAGCATCAGGTGACCTCCCCAGACTCTGTGCACTTGTGTGTCATGACCCCTAGTTAGGGGCAGCAGACACAGGGTGGGTGTGTCAAAGAGGAAGCAAGACCATCCCTCATGCAGAGGCTGTCATATATCCACATGTATGTGAAAACAAAGCTAACATATTCAGATTTTAAAATGGTTGGGAATGTTTAAGCCTAAGCTTATGTTACCTCCTGGACCAGCAGCAGGTGCAGGAAAAATTTAGCTGAGAACAACACAATCTAGGAGTTCTTTTTAGAAGAAATTATTGCTTAATTTCAACTACAGTTTATTATTTAAAAAATCCAATTCACTCTCAACATATAAAGTCATAATTTTGGCCTTGTAAACAGCGAGGCTGGTAAATGTTGGGGGAGTGCTGGCAGCAAGAACTTACCTTCAATATTTTGATTAGTTCCGCTTGGCTTGCGCAAAATTGCCCACATTAAATAGGGCAATGCCTTCACACTGACTTAGCAATTATTCTAACACTATATTGGCCACAACCTCAGATTTTTACCAAATGTTTTAAAGAGATTATCATTAGATCTTAACAATCTTATTCCCAATAAATACTATGAATTCAGTGACTCTAAAAACATCACCTGGCCAGAATCCATAAGCAATAAAATTATTCTTAGACTCTCTCAGTAGAAATTTTCCCCCAAAGATCACACTAATTCAAGCAGGCATGAAACAAAATAATTCCAGATTGAAAATTGAGGATTTATGTGTGCAGAAATAAGCCCAAATGTGGCAACAAGCCTGTTAGAAATACAATTAAATTGAAATCTGAAAATTCCAGTTTGGAGGAAAAAGTTCAGGAGATTTATGGTACATCATAGTGACCATAGTTCATAAAAATGTATTTTACACTTGAAATTTACTAAGAGTAGATGTTACATGTTCTCATCACAAAATTTCAAAGTATGTATGGTAATTCATATACTAATTAACTTGATTAACCAATCCACAATGTATACAATATATCAAAACATCATCATTTGCTTTGTAAATACATACAATTTTTATGTCAATTGATAAAATAAAAATAAATAAGAGAAAATTCAAATAGATTACAATGTGACAGATATACAAGTAGAATAAAACATTAAGAAAGTAAGAGAAAGTCCTATGCCCACAAAATCTGCCTAGTTTTTTACATTTTGTGTTCTGTCAGTGAAGAACATATATACTACCTGGGTTTTAGTTAGCTCTCGCTGTGTAACAGAACTCTCTGAAGTGTCGTGACAAAAAATGAGCACTGATGACTTAACAAAACCCTCTGGTGGCCTGGATGAATCTTCTGTTTCTCTGATGCAGGCTGGTGTCACTCATGGTCTGTGAGACTCAAACCAGGTAGAGTTTCTCCCTCCAGGAGGATGGGCTCAGCTTCCTTACAACATGGTAACCAGGGTCCTAAGAACAAAAGTAGAACGTCTAGGCCATTCAAGGCCTAGGTCTAGAATCACCCAGCATCACATCTGCCACATGATACTGGCCAAAGCAAATCATCCAAATTCAAAGGAAGGGAAAAACAGATTTCACTTTTAGATGAGAAGAGGGATGTGAGGTTATAGTGAGAGGAAAAATTGATGAGCATCTTTGCAAACAATATTAACACATTTGGTGATACATAATAAGGTTTAATCTTCCTCCTAGGTAGGAATAGCTTGCTATTTATGAGTTAGGGAAAGTTGTAAGTAAAAGTAACTGCCAATTGCTTTGTTCATACCTAAGAATAGAATGGTGAAAGGCTAGGAAGCTAAAAATAGTACATTACATATATTAAAACCAGTACTCACAGTGCCTGTCTCACTGTAATATGGACTTTGGACAAAAAAAAAATTTTAAATGCATGATTACTAGCAGAATATAATTATATTTATTAGAATAATCTATAAGTAGGCTTAAAAGAATTCTTGATTAGGAAATCTAGCTTCATCAAAAATATAATAAAAGCACTCCAGTAGATAGTCATCTACTGACACCCAAATTTGACATGTATATAACTGAACCCATCTGTCTCCTCTCATGTTTCTTATCTCATCCTATTTCCCATCCAGAGTGTGGAAGTTTCTTTCCCATGTGTATCCATATACTTCATCTTCATTTGCATATTAAAATGACCAAGCAATTTTACATGTTTGTAATTTTATATACCCCGTATACTATAAATATACTTTTGCACCATTCTCTTTTTACTCAGCCTTTTGTTTCCAAACCAATCCATGGTGTAGTTCTTCATTCACTCATGGCTGTTCCATTGCATTCCTATACCACAATACATTTTCTCTTCTACTATGGATATTTCCATTGTTTCCAGTGTTTCATTCTTGGAGACAATATCGAAATGACATTGGTTTTCAGGTTCGGTTGTGCTTGTCTGAGAGTTACTCTGAGTTGTTATTGATTTGGATCTAAAAATATCCCCTAAAGAACTCATTTGTTAGTCAAGGTAGCAATATTCAGAGGTGAAATGATTCACTTATGAGAGCTGTAACCTCCTCCATGCATTAATCTATTAATTTGAATGGACTACTGGTGGGCAACTGTAGGCAGGTGTGGCTTGGTTGGCAGAAGTAGGTCACGGGTGCATGCCCTGGACAATATCTGTCCCTGATCTATCTATCTCTCTCTCTCTCTCTCTCTCTCTCTCTCTCTCCCTCTCTCTCTCATCTTTTCTGATTGCCATAGAGCAGATTTCCTCCACCACACCCTGCCACTGTGATATACAGCCTCACCTCAGGCCTACAGCCATGGAGTCAGCTGACCACGAACTGAACCTCTGAAACCATGAGTTACAAATAAACTTTTCCTCTCTAAGTGGTTCTTGTCAAGTCTTTTGGTCACAGTGATGAAAAGTTGAATAACATATTTATATACATAACTCACACAACACGTACATGGTGGCCATATTTTCAGATAATGTCAAATGTGTACTAATGGCACATAAGAGTCTCCATTGCTTCATATATTCACCAGTTCATTGTATTATGGGACTTAATACATTTTTAATTGATAGATATGAAATTTTATTTCATGTTTAATTTTCATTTCTACAAAAAAATTTCAGCAACTTTTTACCCATTTGCCAGCTAATTTCATTCTATTCTGGAAGTAAATTGTTCCTATCCTTTGCCATCTTCTTGATGGAGTTGTCTTATTTTTGTGCACTGAATTGAAGGAGTTCTTTATATTTACTAATTAATAACACAAGAAATTATATATTCTGTGAATATCTTCTGTAAATCTTTGGCTTTTCTTTTTTCTTTTTTCATTTTTAGATAGTCTTGAAAGGTCATTTTTTATTTTTATATGGTAAATTCAATATTTTCACATACAACTTCTATCTCAATATAAAAGACTTTCCAACTTCTTCTTTATTCTTCTTTATTTTCTTCTTCTTCTTTATTTTCTTCCTAAAGATGTTTTATTTTTCATACATATATCCTTAACTTACCTGTAATTGGTATTTCCATGATATGTGACACTGGTTCATTTTTCCCCTTAATAATTCTCAGGATGATTCATTGAGTAGTACAATGCCACCCATGTCCATTAGATCAACCTTCATAACTGTGTTATTTTAACTTCTTTTAAGTGATATTTATATATTGATAGGTATTATACCTATATTGACATCTATATATATGTATACATATATATATATATATTGATAACTGTGTACCAAACTGCTCTCAACACATGACAATATTAGCTCACTGAATTTCCATTCAACTGAGGAAACCAGGAGCCAGAGAAGTTGATTACACAGCTAGTAAGTGGCAGAAACTGATTTCAAATCCAGTATGGCATCAAAGTTCATGCTCTTCACCATCAGGATGTTTATGATGTTTTATTACACAGGTTTATTTTTGCTCAAGTTTATTAAGTTATATTTACTCCCTGCTCCTTTCTTCTGGTAGCAATTTTCTTCTTGAATAATATCTTCTAGTGATGCTTAAGTGTGATTAATTCTCTCTTTTCTCTCTTTCTCTCTCCCTCTCCTGCTTGTGAATCTGAAAATGTTTTCATTGTCTGTGCTTTCTACTCATTTTTTTATTAAAGTTTAACTGAGTGTACAATTCTAATTGGGTCATTACTTTCGGTCCATGTGTTAACAATATTCCATTTTCTGTATGTTTCCATTGTCACTGCTCAAAAATCACATATCAGTTTGTGTAGTTTCTTTGTATTTTCTTTGCTTTTAAAAATCATCTTTGGGGCTGGGGTTGTAGCTCAGTGGTACAGTGCTTGCCCCACACCTGTGTGAGCACTGGGTTCGATCCTCAGCACCACATAAAAACAAATAAACAAAATAATGTTTGGAGCAAGATACTCCCTTAAAAGATCATCTTTGTCTCAGGTATTATATTTTTTACTAGGTTTTGACAATGTATAGATTAAGTTCTATTCATCTTGTTTGAGATTCATTACGTTTCCTAAATATGAAAGTCTATGTCATTTAGAAATGTATGAAAAATTCATACCTCAAATACTGCTTTCTCCAGTTCTCTCCAATCTCTCTGGAACTTTGACTAGATATATTTTAAACTTTTTATTTATATTACCATGTCTCTATATGCCCTAGGGAAATGTGCTTTAGGGAGAGTCTTAGAATTTTCTTGTAAAACTAAATGAACATCTAGCCAATGACCTTAGCTCTTCTATTTTTACAGATTTACTTAAAAGAAATGAAAATCTATTTTCAAAAAAGACTTACACAAGAATATTCAGAGCAGCTTTATTCATCATAGCCCAAATCTTGAAACAACCCAATGCCCATTAACAGGAAAGTAGATTAGATAAATGAATTTTTATATTTTCAAACAATATAGGTGAATTTCAAAAAAATAGTATTCAGGGTGAAAATAACCTATTTATTAAATAGTCCATTCCCCAAGATTTTTATGCTCTATCATATTATGATTTCTTATTTTAGAATAGACAGAATTCACCTGTAAGTAAAAAAACAAAAAACAAATTAAAAAAATAGAACACTGGTAGCCCCCTAGGAATGGAGATGAAGTGAAGAAAGTTACTAAGGAAGGGAATCAAGTAAAGGACATGTTCTATAGCTTTATTAGGATTTGAGTTGTACACGTGTTTACATTTGTCACATACCTAAATAGGCACATGAAACTTACCAATTTCATTGTATGTAAATTGTACTTCAATGTGAAAGCATAACATTTTTATTTATAGTATGCTGAGTGCAATTTACAGAAGAGAATATTGTGTTATTTTTTGCAATACAGTTAAGATGTATTTTGAATTGCTTAGGTGTGAAGAGGACTCAACGACCAAATTGGAAAGCATCAAAAGCATAAGATAAATTGATAAATAAATGGGACTTGTTTTAAAGCAAATATGAAAAAATTTTAATAATATTAAAGTTTTAGATAGATTATGGAAAATTCTTTCAACTTTTCTCTATGCATGGAAGTTCTCCTGTTAGAGGAAACTTGCTTGCCTTGATTATACCATCTTGTTCTTCTCATATGTTTTGATTCTATCTTTTATATTTTAATGATTTTGAAAAGAAATTATGGTTTCTATCTGAACAGCTACCTGAAGTTCCTAAAGACTGAATTCATTGTTTCCCATATCTGATGACTCCCTTTGGATGGGCAGCATCCCTAAAGAACTGGCATCGAGTATTGTAAACTCACATTTACTAGGGCCTGGGTTGAGGATATTTTCTGTAGGGCAGATTTTCCTTTTATTTTCTTTCTTTGCTGGACATCTTTGTGTCCCAAGATTATTTTTAATATGGGACATTTAAAAAAATTTAATGTTGATTCTCAGCACAAAATGTTCAAGATCAAACAGAGAGTATAATTCTATCAAAATCTTAGTTATAATCAGTCAACTTGATTTTGGGGGGGTTGGTTTTGTTTTTGTTTTTTGTGTTTGGGTTTTTTTTCTTACTTTATGTCCATGTTCAAGCCAAGAAAAACTTTCACCTTCTTGGTGTAGCAGACAATTTTTTTCCTGGTTTCCAGTCTAACCTTGAGATAAGACATCCAAGAATTCCCAGATTTGTGTTGGAGTTTTATCCCAGCAACCTGACCAGTAATCCTGAATATTGTGCCTCGTTACCAAGACACAATACCTGCTGGAGCAGCAGAGGTTTCAGTGTTGTATTATCCTTCATTTGCCCTCTACAGATGTATTGTTCTCTTCTATCAACTACAAAATGTCTAGTGTATAGTGAAAGGAGGATCTTTATGCTTGTAATCCCTCATACAGCCAGAAATTGAAGTCACCCATTGTGTGCATAGGTTGACCATCAGTACATGGATCGTAGACTGTTTCACTTATGTCATCAATAGCTTACATAACACTTACTTTATGGTGTATAATCAATAAGCAAATATTGAAGGCTGGGGATATAGCTCAATTGGTAGAGTGCTTGCCTTACAAGCCCAAGGCCTTGGGTTCAATCCCCAGCACTGAAATAAATAAATAAATAAATAAATAAATAAATAAAACAAATATTGAATTCCTTCAAATATTGAATTCAGCTGTAAATTCAAGATACATTTAGAAAATATAAATTAAACATTACTAATAACTATTCTTTGTATTGAAGATCTTATTTAGTTCTCACAACGAATGATGTAAGGTAATAGCAGTCTTACAAACTAGAAAATTTAGGCATAATGGGGTTAAATTAATTCCTAGGAAACAGTAGATTTGAATTTCAGAGAGTTTTTTCTTCTAGAATCCACATAAAAATGAACCAAAAATGGAGGAACTGAATAAATAAATATAAATTAACACAATTATTAAAACATCCTTTAAAAACTCCTGCCAAAGATTATACTTTGAAGCTCTCTAGTAACCCCCGTAAAATGTAAATCATCCTTCTATACATTTAACTGAGCCAAAATATTTCTGGCAAATAGCATAGACTCAGAGAAACTATGTGTATTAAATAAAAAGCTCCTACAAATGCTGAGGTACTCTCTTCTAGTATCTGGAATAATACTAATAATAACTAATTTACAACTATAAAATTCAAGTTTAATAGGGTTAAATAAATTTCCAAAGGTCAGTAATTTTTCTAGTATGCCTAAAATAGAATAAGTAAAACCTTATACCTAATAGTTACACCAAATAAACAATATCGAATATGGGGGCATAGTAGATATAAAAAATTAATAAAAAGATATCTATAGCAAATAAAATTTAAAAATAAAGAGTCCAAATATCAGATACAAAGTAATTGGTAAGAAAACTGTTACATCCTTCTAATAGACTATTGTGCTCTTAATGTAAGAGGATAAAGTAAAAATTAAAAAACATTGGAAAACTCTGAGTTGAAAAAACCAACAGCAGAAAAATCCAGAAGATGTTTATACTTTGCAATATGATATATGTGTAGAAAAATACTGAAATACCCAAATGCCAGTAAATTTGGGGTTAAGATGGCTCCATTGCTATAAGCCTGTGCTGAGTCAGAACATCATGGCAAGGAGGGTGTGGTGGAGCAGAGTTACTCAATTCATTGTGGCCAAGAAGTAGAGAGAGCCTGTCTTCCCAGCAGCTCAGGAGGCTGAGGCAGGAGGACAGCAAGTTGGAGGCCAGCCTCAGCAACTAAATGAGGTTCTAAGCAACTTAGCATGACCCTGTCTCAAAATAAAAGATAAAAGGGGCTGGGGATGAAAAAGAAAAAAAAAAAAAAAGAAAAAGAAAAAAAGCAGTAGAAGCCAGAGAGGACACAGAGTCCCCAAGGACACACCAAGGACCCACTTCCTTCAACTAGGTTTCACCTCCAGCAGTTTCCACCACTTCCCAATAATCCATTCATCTATTAACTTGGCAGTGGATTAACTCATAGATGAGGTTTAAAGCCCTCATCATTCAATCACTTCCCAAGAATCCATCTCTGAAACTTGCTGCATTTGGGATTTTCAACACACGAGCTTTTAGAGGATATTCCCTATCCAGACCATAACATATTCCAAGTACAATTTCTGACCATCAAATTCATGTGCACATTTACTGTATGGTTTTGCAAACTGTTCCTGATGGAAGTAAACTTAAAGCAAGACCATGTTTGTTTAGGATAATTGAGTGCTTTGCACTTTCCAGTTCCCCAGGAAGGGTGTGTGGTTTGCCTTGAGAGGCCAACATCTTCTGCAGCCTTTATACATTCATGGAGGAAAGGCCCTGACAGTAGTAGGGTGAGTTGGCCACCATGTCTTGATCAACCGACTCAGCTCCTTCACCCACTGCCCATCCTGCCTACATTCTTGTTCCCCATTTTTATTCTTTTCTGTTTTATTCAGCACAGAGCTGTGTGTCAGTGCATAGTGAGATGTGTCTGAGTTAGAAATAAACTAAACTGGGTAGAGATCAGTATATTTCAACCCTTAGCATAACAAAACTCTTAAATGTAGGGATATACAAACACTAAAATCATTAAAATAACAATTTAAACTGTATTATTTATGTTTGTCTGAAACATCACACAAATCCTTTTGGAAAGTACACGGTTCTGAAGAAAAACTTTGGTCAAAAATCTTAGATCAATATTCTCACTTTTTCTTTCTTTTCTTCTTTTGTTTTTTCTTTTATGCATGCTCATTGAATTAAAAAAATTCCAAAATGATACTTTTTATGTGTATCCAGAAATCTTTTATGTGTATCCCAGAAATCTGCCACCTAAATGTTGGTCAGAGTAGAAACCTCTGTTTGTCTCAGAGAATGACATTGCGTGAGGGTTATGATGGGTTTGAGGAGTCACAGTAAATCCCCCTCCCCCAACACAATCAGTCCATCAGCCTAATCCATATTCAGGACTTTCAAAAATGGTAGTTTTCAGTTTCACAGGCATCTAAGAGTCTGCAATGTACTTTGTGCAATGAAATAAAACATATTTTTAATATTTGGCCGAGACTTAAATCCTCAAGAGCCAAGATTTCAGAGCAAATATTTCCACATTAATTGAAAATTTTATTGTCAAATATATTTCATGGTTTATTCATGCAGAGTAGTGCTTCTTGTCTTCCCCCATTCATTCCAATGATTTCACGGGGAAGCCAGAGGCTATTTTCAAAATTGGGGTGACATTTAAAATCAGGGTGACATTGTTTTTCTCACATGCAAAAATAATGATTTCTTCCTTTATGTTGAGTATTTTCTCCACTGGGTGATTTTGCTCATAATAATATCTTTCCTGCCTAGCTCACAAGATAGTTAGGAGAATCCACAGAGCAGTTAACACATGTGAATTTGCTATAGAAACTGTAAAAAAGTTTTATAAATATTATAGATTGTTATCATGATTATTCATTCAAAATAAAACTCAAGTATCAAGGACTTATGGAACTCAACTGAGGAAATTAATTTTAAAGTGTACATAGAAAGAGGAGAAAGAAAGGAGGAGACATCCCTTGATTAAGGCATGGATCTGGGGTAAGTTCTGTGTTCAATTCTGCCTTCACACATTACTATCTGCTTAATCTTTTACAAGTTACTTAACTGACCTAAGACTCAATATTTTTCATTTGTAAAAAGAAGAACGTAAGAATGTTGTTATCAGATTGCTGTATTTGTAGGTTAGAAAATTCATGTGAAGTGATTGCTATATAGTAAATGCTTATTTATTGGTTATTACTATTTCACTAGAGTTAAGTATCATGAAAGAAAGGACCATATCTTTTTCTTGCATTCTTTATTCATTCTTTAAACAAATGTTTATGTCAGGCTCTGTTCTAGGCAGTGGATGCACAGCAAAGAGAACAGACAAGGCTGCTGCTAAATAGATAATAAGTAAGTAATTAAAGTATCTTCAAGGAGAAGGGGAGAAACAAGCAGCGTGAAAAGGCACTACCATTTAGCTATGGTAGTGCAGGGCTGGAAGCAGGCACTTTAGTCAGGATGGTCTAAGAAGGCCATCCTAGAGACTGACAATTGACCTACCAGTTGAAGGATGGGAAAATGTCAGGACCCATGTTCCACTTATGCAAAGATCCAAGGGAAGAACAGTTAGGACAAGGAAATAACATTTGCAGTGTATTTGAGACAAAGACTAATTTCTTGTGTTTAGAAGACAGGAGGGTCCCCAGTGTGCCTTATGCGTGGTGATTGATAGGAGAAATGATATGAAGGTAAGGAACACAGGCTACATCATGTGGGGCACAGTTGGCCATTGTGCAACCTAGATGGTATTCCAATTGCATTGTAACTTTGAATCCTATAGCAGGGTCTGGAAAATATTAGACGTTCAGTAAATATTTTCTGAATAACAATATGTACACAAAGGATCTTAAAATTTTAGGAGACTTAAGAGATTTAGCAATGCCAAAGAAATACCTTCTCTCAAAGAAAAATCAGAAATTTGCACGCATTTCATTCTTAAACAATGTTCACTATCTAATTTGGCAGTGACTCCTAATGGTAACATCTCTCCTTTGTTTGTCAAATTCTTTATAAAAAACAATGGCTGTTATGACCATACTTCACTGGCAAAAGAGAGACTTTGCTTTCAATCTGGAGTGAAGATCATCATACTAGGAATTACAATACAGATGGTTAAAATATCCAACCATGCAAATATTCCATTTGTGGCTACTTTGTCTGAAGACTAAATTTTTAGTTTTACTTAATTGTGATTAACTTTTAAAAACACTGGGTGGCTTGTAGCTATTACACTAGGCAGTACAGGTAGTATTTCTCTTTGTCTTTGCCTTTAACCTTCTCAAAGTGACTCATCAGCCTCGATTTCCAATCTCCCATCCCTTTACCAGATACTGCTGGGTCTTCCTCATCCTTACTCCCAGCATGTGCTGTGGTCCATGAGTTGAGCTTTACCAAGCCAAAGTCATGAACAGGGCTGCTGCATGGGCCACTCACATGTGTCCTGCTCCTTGGTTCTGACCCTTTTCCACCCACCCCATCCCTCATATTTGTGTTAAGATTATGAAAAGGACCTTGTGAGATCATATGCACATACAAATTATGCCCATCTCTATAGGCACTGAACAAGTCTAAAGTGATGGGTCAAAAGCCATCTTCTTTGCAAAGGGTGGACTATCTCAAATGAATTGTAATACTTTTGGCAAGTGTAGAAGACACATTGTTTTTAGACCAAAACAAGATGAGGCATGTTCCAGAATTTTTCTAAACTGACTCACTCCATAATTCAAGGAATTCTTATATTCTTTTCAATTAAAGTTTCCAAGTTTTCATTTTCTCAATATTGGTAATAGTGAAACTACTGGACGATCACTTTTCTTTAAGAAACAAAACAGCTGTTTTAATTTAGTTGCAATTGAACATTTCCCTTTTCAATGGAGCACTCTATTGTTTATTCGGTGGGGAGGCAGGAAAAGAATGCACAGTTTCTTGCTTTTCTACTCACATTTGCCTCTATCCAAGGAATGAGACACTCACAAAGACGTTATAAGGAGCCTCATGGCAGATAAGAGAGTGATATTTAGGGCAATTCAACCTGGCTCAACCATGCTTTATTGTGTCCTGGCAAACGTGAATTTCAAACGTATGCATTTCTTACAAATGCTATTTAGGTGTCTTGGACTTCAGAGAATACCTTAAAAACAGATTTTGATGAATCTGGTGAAAATAAATTGGAGGCATATAGATTAAAAGCATATAAGGGAAAAATACAGAAGAAAAATGTTTGAGGAAAAATTAGATCATTTTGAAACCAAACCATTTTTAAAATGTTCTCCAAATTTTGTCTGTAACAAGATTGTTTGAGTCAGATATTTTGCTACTATAACTAAAAAAAAATGATCAGAACAATTGATGAGGAGGAAAAGTTTATTTAGGGGTTCACAGTTTCAGAGGTCTCAGACCATAGACAGCCTGCTCCATTCCCTGGGGCTTGAGGTGAGGCAAAACATCATGGCAGAAGAGTGTGGTAGAGCAAAGCAGCTCACATGATAATCAGAGAGCAGAAAGAGACTCCACTCACCAGATACAAAATATAAACCCTAAAGCCAATGACCCACCTCCTCCAGCCACACCCTACCTTCTTTCAGCCACCCAGTTAATCCTATCAAGGGATTATTTTTACTGATTGGATTAATGTTGTTGTGATCCGATCATTTCTCCTCTAAACATTCGTGCATTGTCTCACACATGAGATTTTGTGGGAACCGCACACCAAACCATAACCAGGATCTAAAATTCAAAGCTTTTTTAGGCACTCAGGTAACACTGGTTCCCTATATCATGCATAGTAATATTAAGGTATTGCACCATGGAAAAGTTCTTTGTGAAATATTATGAAGTCCCCAGTGGCTGAGGATTTCTATGGAAACCATCTTCAGCTAATCTCAATAATGGAACTAACAGAACCTGTGGTGTTGATAGTTTAAATCTCTTTTAATCAATCTACTTTTTAGCACAGTAAGGAGTGGATAGTGGCTCTCTGACCACAGAGGAATGTGGAGTTCTTTGAAGGTGCTCTGTCCTCTGGAGTGATATTTTTGGAATTCAGGTATCTTGGACTCAGAATGTATCTTTGGACTGCCAGAGGTATAAGGATATCAGTGTGACAATGTTGATGTTGTCACAAAAGTAAATATAATCAGAGACACCAAAAGCACATGGGAATGCTTAATCATAAGGTGGTGAGCTAGTTGTATGGTTTGGGGCTTATAATATTACATATAAATATCTTAAATAGCTTCATAATACAAACACAAAATACAAAATTTTCTTAGAAGAGTGTTGCACTGTGAAGAAGAAAACCAAAAACTGCAGTTCAAGAAACAACACTCCGGAAACTAAATGTTTGATCAATTTCACAATTTTGTGAAACTCATCTTACTGTAGTTTTATCTCCATGATGCAAATTCACTCTACTATATCCTCCTCAGTAATCACAGAGACAGTTAAAGAAATAGCAGTAAATTTTTAAATAGATAATAAGTTTAGAAAGGAATTAATTTTTAACTAGAGTTAGAAATAAATCCAAGACATCCATCATTCACCATCTTACAACCATGCAATAATCTAATAATCAGTTCTTGGCCCTGAATTTTCTCCTGCTCGCTCAGTTTTCCAATTTACAATTGTGTCCATGGGGTCTTCACAGTGTTAGTTTATTAGAAGATGGTTTGACCAAGAGCAGAGCCTTGTTAGTAATTATAGGACTCTGTGATCTAAACTTATTCTCCACAATTTATCATCACAGATTAACACATTGACCATGAGGTGAACTAGAGAGCTGCTGACAGAATGAATAGACCCAGATATCTCTGGAAACTTGTTTTTCAAGCCAATTCTTCATGATAAGACAATGGCTAGATTCAATAAATATCTGTTCAAGTTGACTATACAAAACAAAATGTACAGGTACTTGAGGGATGTGAGTATGTTTGAGACGTCACATATTCACAAGAA
This sequence comes from Glaucomys volans, assembly GCA_020662805.1. Lineage (NCBI taxonomy): Eukaryota > Metazoa > Chordata > Mammalia > Rodentia > Sciuridae > Glaucomys > Glaucomys volans. The sequence continues at coordinate 727,780 of JAJEJO010004232.1, forward strand.
AGTGTATGTGGCAGCGTGTGTCCACAGGAACTCACTAAGTAATCATAAATGAATGGAACTTTAGACTAAGAAATGAACAAAACACCTTCAGAACATCTCCCAGACACCTGTTGGCAAATCTTTAAACTTTGGAGATTAATTACAAAGTTATTGCTTGTCATGAAGATCTTTCCAGAGTAAAAAAAAAATTAATTGTATCAAACACAACCCCAGAAAGTTGTTGTTCAGGTGGCATAAATTTTCGTTTTGTACTAACCTCATATTAACACAGCTGAAAAGTAGCTAGCCCTGTACTTCATTTTGGGCAATTCCTATCAGCTTTATATTTTTAAATAATGTTGTTACATAAGACATGGTTACTATGAAACTATTACTATTCTATTCTGCAATCCTGTAGAAACTGTTTTATTCAGAAACAGCTAGTAACCAAGACTGGTACTCATGTACAGTACAATGGAAATCAATGTTTTTAATCATGTCCTGAAGGCACCTGGGATCCCACAATGCCTTCTAAAAAATTTTATCTAAAACATAAAGCAATAAAAGTCAATTGGTCATCAAATATGTATTAGTCTGTATTACTATAGCTAGAGATGATACAAAAATATATTAATATGTAGTTTCTACTCTCAAGAAGCTTGCAACCATAGACAGGTTTATAACTAACCCAACTAATAAATATGGGGCAAAGGTAGAAAAGCAGAATGATTGCCTCCATCTCGATGTCCTTTTCTACCTGCCCACAAATGAAGAGAGATTGTTATTGACCAAGGCAGGAGAAATTTTCTGGGCTTTGTTTTACCAGCAAAGGAGCCAGCACAGGCTGTGGCCATCTTTTACTTTCTGTCCCCATGTGGTAGGCAGACTTCTCAAACCCACTTTAGAAGAAAGTCTTCAAGTCTGAGCCCCAGTTTCCAGCACAGATTTGAACAAATAAGACTCCATAGGAGGAGCCAGAATAATATCAGCTGTTAATTCATTGGTATTTTATTAAGAATTGGTATATCAATATTTATAGCAGCTCAATTCACAATAGCTAGACTGTGGAACCAACCTAGATGCCCTTCAACAGATGAATGAATAAAGAAGATGTTTTATATATATACAATGGACTACTACTCAGCCATAAAGAAGAAGAATATTATGACATTTGCAGATAAATGGATGGAATTGGAGATTATCATGCTAAGTAAAATAAGCCAATCCCCAAAAAACAAAGTCAAACGTTTTTCCTGATAAGCAGATGATGATATAGAATCTGATTGGGGGGTGGTATGAAAGAGGAATAGAAGGTCTTTAGATTATGTAGAAGGAAATGAGAGGGGGAGTGGGGTATGAAAAATGGTTGAATGAGACGAACATCATTACCCTATGTACATGTGTGATTAACAAGAATGATATGAATGCACATCATGCACAACCATAGAAATGAAAATTTGTACCCCATATGTGTACAATGAATCAAAATGAAGTCTGTAAAATAAAAATTAAAAAAATAAAAAATAAAAATGATGCATAATAAAAAAAGAATTGGTATATATAAAATATCTTTGCATAAAGCTAAGAAGGGAAGAGTTATGAGTAATAAGTTTACTAAAATTCTACCTTGAGCCCCTAGCATTATATTTGACCAGAAAATAAACTATTTCTATTTATCTAGGTTATCAGAAAGTTACTATTTGCATTTCCCTTTGACTTTAATTGGAAAATGGATGTTATTTCCATGTATTGCTTTTGTAAACAATATTTATATGCACCTATCCTTCCCCTATGTCTCAAGAGCAAATGCAAGGAAGTGAAGATTGCCTGACAACCTGAATGAATTCTTACATAGCTAACATTCTCAACTAACTCTCCCTCTCTCATACTACCTCTTGACTATAGACATTTGAAGGACAAAGGGTAATTTTAGTACTTAACTCAATGGTTGACACTTGGTGATACTCAGAAGTATTTGTTGAATGAAAGAATATCTAACCAGGGTTTAAAAATAATTTAAGTTGTTAGTATCCATTGCTTAGGTAATCAACAGTCTTTCAAATAATAATTGCCATTTCCCTATATGTAATCAAAATTAATCATTATTATTATTTAGTATTTTATTAATTTCAATATTATCTTAGTTGATTAATAATAAATATTATTTATGTTATATATTTACTTAATAAAATAATATTGCTTGATCTTGTTACTTAATATAACTCACTATTATTAATGTTATTAAAATAATTTCAGGGATGACAAGCACTGTAATGTAATTCTTTTTGAGTCCTGGGAAAATAACTTTTTAGTTGTTATTTTTTAAACACAATTTGTAAGAGTCTAGGGTTGACAGAGATACAGGGAAAAGAAAAAAGAAGATATGTTTAGAAAAATTTTTTAGTGTACTGTTCCTTAGAAAATAGTTTCTGAGTCTTGATTTGCCCTTCTTATTTCTGCTATTTTTAAAATGTCTAGGCAGTTATTTTTTAGGAAGTCCCTCAATTTGGGATAGATAGAAAATGATGTACCTATATTGAAAATATCACATTAGTCAAATTTTATTACTGACTTAGAAATCAGCTTTCTCTTTCCTTGTGATACACATCTGTCCTTAAAAATAAAAAAATGGTGAGAGGCTCTGTTTTGATAATTTCTAAACTGTGAGCTTATTCCATAATTATTTGGACAAATTTGCATCAGGAAAAAATTTAGAGAGTTTGAAATGGACCCAAAATGCAGGGTCACATGCATCGGCACCCTAGAGAGTGTTTTGTCCTTAACAATGATCTAATCCACAGGCCAAATTCAAGTATAAGTGTGTGGCTATTGATGCTGGTGGTGGTTTTCAAAGAGGAGAAAATTATGCTTCTATCAATTCTTCTTTGTAAGTTTTTACTTTGATGAGATTCCAAACTTGCAGAAAAGTTGCTTGTGTGTATACCACCCCTTATCTTCTCAATTCTCCAACTATTTACATTTCACTTCATTTGCTTTAACACTGTGGGGGGCGGGTGGATGCATTCATATGTGTGTGTGGGTACATGTATATATCTGCATATTTTTCAGAACCATTTGAGAATAAGTTGCAGACATCATGATCCTTTAAACTTTTAGATTTTTAGAATTGCTATTATCTAATTCATAGTCCATAGTCAAATTTTTCCGCTGTTTTACTACTGACACTGAGAGCTCTTTGTATTTGTCCATGATCACAGATTACATTTAGTGTCATGTTTTTTTATTCTGTTAGTTCTTTGGCCTTGCTTTGCATCTCTTGCCCATATGTTTGAAGTGTCAAGTAGTTGTTACGTGAGATTTGAAGCCTACAACAGGACCTCAGTTGCCTGAAAAGAACTGCCCTGTCACTTCACTTGTGCCGCTGGGATGCCCAACTTCAGATAATTGCTTTAATTTCAAACACTGTTTTCTGAACATTCACTGGTAAAGTTTTCCCTGCATTCCTTTTGCTTCATGTTCTGACTAATTGTATCTTACTTGTACCTTTGCCTGAAATGTCCTTGCCACTTTCACAATCATCTTAGCATATGCATTCAAATCTCAATCCTCTGATAAAACTCTCACAACCCCTGGGATATAATGAACACTCCCCAGGCAGCTTACACTGACAGCCCTCAAGTGTCCCAGTGCATTCACATATCTGTCTCACATTCCTGTACACTAAGCTTCTCAAGGGCAGAGATTTTGTCTTACTGGTTTTATATCCTTCATGCTCTTTGGTTCAGAAATTACATACTTTCCTACAATGTTAGTGAGTAGCAGGTGGGAGAACTCTAGGAGACCAGAAGGAAGACAATCTTGAATATTAGAATGGTAACCCTGAGAATAAGCAATGACTGAGGAAAGGAGCCAATGAGCAGGGAGTCACTATAACTGTAGAAGAGAGATAACTGGATCAAGTTGAAAGGTAGTAGTAGTAAAAACATGGGGCTTATCAAAGAACAATATCTAGAAGGATGTAAGTAAGTAAGAGTGAAGGAAGATGTAGCAGAAGAAGTAGAAGAAGGAAAAATTGCTGGAGAAGAGAGAGGCAAATTGAAGCTGCTTGTTGTATATACATATACACATATGTACCAAGAAGTCATGTACCAAATTCCTTTTAAGTTAATAAATTTTATGTTCAAAATTAGATTTTAAGTTAGAAGTCCTACCAATATACATTTAAACAAGGCAAAGTTAATTTGAGAACCGAATTGCCTTTGCCATAATATTTTTCTTGGAAACTTGACCTTTACATACATTTCTGGCAATATGCAGCAGCCCTTGGTCATAGTTAATTTTAAGTAACTAGCATAATTTTAGGATATCAAATAAAGAGGGATGTTAAGGGAAAGATTTGATAAATGCCTTTGTTTCTCATAAGTAATGACAAGGGTCAGGTATGTTTCCCCAGGTGGCTTTTGTAGGGGCAAGAGAGATCCCCTGTACCTCTTCTCATTTGAATGTCAACTCTGACAGGATGTAGAACTCAATTAATACACGAACAGATTAACAAGAGAAAAGCATAAGAGTTTTATTGAATGTACGCATACATGGGGATCTAGCCTCATGTACAGCCCAAAGAAATGACCAAAGCATGATGCTTTTATACCTTCTAGACAAAGAACAATAAATTGACAGGACAAATGGGTATCTAGACAGGAAGAGCAAGTTCTAGGGATGTTATTAAGAGATATGTGGAGATGCAGGGAGATGTAGACACCAGTGGAAGATGTAGGTCACTTCTTTGTTCAGGTTCACTGCCATCCCCACTACCCGTCCCTGGTAATCAAGGCTGTTCCGCTGCCTTGGTGTGTGAAGGACATCCCTCCTGAAGATTTCCATGGCTTGCTGCCTGTAGGAGAAACCCAGACCAATGGCTCTTTCTAAACAATAGTTCTTCCAGTGATTTCAGCTTGAGCTAATCAACCTAACAGTGGACATAGTTTGAGATGGCACATCCTCAACTCCTTCATTCTTTAAAAAAAAACATGTTTTTAGAAAACCATTGTTTAACAGTAGTGAATATCAACATGGTAAGCCAGCTCTGATATGAGATTCACATTGGGCAGAGAGAAGATTTTCTCTTCACTTCTCCCTTCCATCTGGCCTTCCCTTCACTCCCATCTAGGCACTTGGCACACACTCTCCTGAAATCTTTGCTTCCTGAAACTACCTCCTGGGACCCACTGCAAGCCTATGCTACCATGGGCTTCCCTCACCAGTCCCAATAAGCCAAGGCTTACTATTGCTAATGTCTCTGCCATCCCTTTGATGAAAATCAGCCTATCCTGAGTCATTAGGGATTAAATTGTTTTAAAGATGATTTTGCTAAGGCATGTAATAGGATGGAGACAGCCTCTCATGGGACTTTCTTTTCACATTATTCAGGTGATTCTTCAGACTAAAGATAAGAGTTTCCATTTATCCCCCAAATCCAAAAGAGTGGCTTTAAGTGTGTTTTTTTTTTTTCAGAGTACAACTCTGCCAAAAAAGCAAAATAGTGAAATAATAATAGTTGATAATTGTTGAATGCCGACTACAGGCCAAGCTTGGCTACCCATTTTACATGTATCATTTCCTCCCATTTTCATGACAATCTTATGAGCTACTTGAGTCTCCCACTGCCTAGATGGCCTGTGTTCACATAATAAGCAGCGTGAGCAGAAGGTAATGAGTGAGGTACAGAACTCCAGATACTATGTGGTGCATGGCCTCCCAAAGTTTCCAGGCAAGATGGTATCTGCAGTTTCCCTCCAGTCCAATAGGACTGCAACCATGATCTTGACCTACACTTGAGGTCCACCTACCTGCTGAGTTCCATGCCTATAGAGGTCCCTTTGCCAATTCTTTTGTTATAAGAATTGCAGTGTCCCTAAAATCTACACAAATTATCTCATCATTTTACTATAAGAACCTTATAAAAATAAATGAGAACCTAATGAAAATAGATTATAGCACTCACTATTCACTACTCGTCAAATTGTGGGAGCAACATAAATATCTATTGACAGATTAATGGTTAGAGAATATGTGAAATATAGACACAATGGAATATTATCCCACTTTTAAAAAGAAGGAAATCTTGCAAGATGACACAAAATGAATGTATCTTGAGGACATTATGGTAAGTGAAACAAGTCAGTCGTCACAGAAAAGAAATACTACATGATGTGTGATACCACCTTATGAGGTATTTCAAGTAATAAATCCATAGAAAGAGTAGAATGAATGAATGGTGGTTTCCAAAGGCTGAGGGAAAAGGAAACAGGAGTTGCTAACCCACGGGAATAAAATTTCAGTTATGTAAGACAAGAAGGTTAAGAGATCTACTGTCCAACTTGTGCCTATAACTAGCAACACTATATTATACTATAAAAATCAGTTAAGAGGATAGATCTTATGTGTTCTCACTGCAATGATAAATAAAAAATATATATCTTTTTTATAAAAAATGTATATATATGAAATATATGTGATATTAAAACACATGACCTTAAACTTAAAAACTATTTTTCATGCTTTTCAGTCTGTTGGATACACACACACACACAAATACACACCTATGCACAAATGATCTAGCTGTAACAACATACCACAGCTACTCATTTTAATATATATTACATGTTCTCAAGTGTTCTTGTGGCATGAGAAAAGGATATAATTTATATAATGAGGTAAACTGATGGGAAAAAGGTTGTTTTTCAACTTAATATATATTCTTTTGCGCTGACACTTGACTCAACCTCTAGTAGTTTCTGATACTTGACATTGGTAGCATATCTTACTATATCACATTTTACAGCTCTTATTGACAGCAGGTGCTCTTTCTACCCTCTGGATAGTATTTTATAGTTTATTTTTTGGATGAATGTAGAGCATTTCGCATTTCCCTTCCCTCTATAAGGAACACTTAACTAATATTCCCATTAAAAAAATCTTTCTTCCTCTTCCCTGTGTCTCTACTTACCCTAGTCTCATCACAGGAATTAGAGTAATTATATATATGTGGGGATATATATATACACACATACATATATATATACCCCCATATACATATACACACATATACACCCATATACATGTAAGTGAAATATATATGAAATAAATATGTACACCAAATACATATAGACATATAAATGGAAATATAAATGTGTGTATATATTTTATTACATATATATACTGCTTTCCCCAAACTGGAAAAGAACTGTAGTGGGGGTAGCCTTGCTACCTTCTCTATCAACCATGCAGTCAAAGACTAAATCTGACAGATTTTTACAAAATGCTTTGCTTGTCAGTATCATGGTAATGACTCAAGAGCAGTTAGGCTGCACGCCTCGGACTTTTCTAAGCACACAGCTGATCCGTGTTCTTTTCCATTTTATGAGCTGCTATTGACATTGAGATTTTCCGCATCCTCAGAGCCATGATGCTACCTCTGTAGGACCAGCTATTTCAGCCAATTGAGTCTGACAAAAAATGTGCCTAGAACATCCTCTGGTGGCGACAGTGGGAATTAACTGTTTTATACAGGGAAAGGTGCCTGGTCCAGCCCCATTCGCCAGGACTGACACTTCCCAGGAATCACTGGAGGAAGGCAAGAGACACCAGGTGTTGGGAAGGTTTTACGGCAATCATTCTGCTGTGGAAGTCACCACTCCCCACAGGACTTGCTAACTTCTTCTTTCTGACCACAAGTGTAAATCTGGTAGAAAAAAGTACAGATATCTCCACGTCTGCTTTTAGAAAGGTAAAGTCTGGCATGGCGCCTCTTCACAAGTTTCCACAGAGGTAAGTGATTAACACACCGTTTGGATTCCTTTGTCGTGACAAAGTTTCATTAAAGCTCTCAGTTTGAGGCTCAGAAGATGAAGAGTTATTTCCTCTCTCTATGATTGTGGTCTTCAGTGTTTTGCTTCAAAACTGCAGACCACACAGAACCCTTTTTTAATGTCTTTTTTTCCAACAACAAGTTACAGAAATCAGTAAACAATGACAGTCTTTCTGGGGAAGGCTAGGGTGTCAATTACGAATTAATTAAGCTTATGTGGCAATCAAAACCTGTGAAGTAGGTGTGAAGCAGTATCCATTTACACCAATGACAAGAGCTATTGAAAGCATCCTGCCTCCTATGCAGGCCACATGTTCTTTGTTTTATTACACATCATAGAATGAATTAAATCTAATGAGGCTGGCTTCTGTTGATAATTTCTTTAATGATTTTGATTAATGTAAAACTTAAAGGAAATGGCACATGGCTATGTGTTGAATATTGTGCTAATGACATTTTACAGGTCACCCGGCTCCCAGAGACATCATCATCCACAGGCATGACTGCTATGTAAATATTTCCCTTATAAGCTCTAGGATATAAGGAAGAATGAACATGTTTTGTGCATTAATACACTAGGGCATTAGCCTTAAGGCAACAATTTGGTGAAAATAACAATACTATGATAACAAGGGAAGTAGCTTTTGTCCTGTTTGAACAAAAGGGATAAATAGCAGCACAACACAACCCTCCACTAGTTAACTGTTTGGGGACTTCTTCAATTGCAAGACAACAAAAACCAAGCACACAGTGGGTAGATGAAGCATAGGGTAGTGAATTTTAAAAATATAAGAAATCTCCAATGTCTGAAGGAATGACAAAGAATTCAGCTTGGAAAAGTCAAGAGAAAACAGCTTCCCTGAGTTTGGTGTGTTCACCTTTGCATGTCCAAAATGATGATAGCAAGATGGGAGGGGAGAGATCCAGTGATCCCTCTGGCTTAGTTCATAGCAGAGCAAGTACCTGAATTTGCCATCCCACCCAGAATGGACACAGTGGAGAAGAGGCATTTTTCTAAAAAGAAGTTGGGTGTAGACGAGATAATGCATGGTGGGTGACCAGAAAAAATGGCAACTGGTTATCACCCAAACCATCGCCACCTGCCTTACTTAGCTTGTGCCTCTTCTTCTGGTCTTAGATTTGGAGCACTGTGAGCTATGGACCATAGAACTCCATTTAAAATCCTTTCTGTGTACACTTTTAATGTCTCGGGGGTTTTATTTCAGATTTTCTAAGTTTTAGTTTTATTTTTAAACCTGAAATGGCACAAGTCTTCAGAGAAGCAGAGAAACAAAATTTTCAGCTTAGGTTTGCTTTACAATTGACAATCTGAGGTAGAAGCAGCTAGGACAGGGATGACCTTTCTCCCACTTGACAAAGACAGTCTGGTCAATAGTCACCATTGGCCTATGCTGGTTTAATCACCTGACTGAAGCACAAATCAAGTAAGAAGTTGAACGTGGAGAATATAAGGCTTGAGGTCACAGTCAAGAGCAATGGAATTCATGGAAATGCCACCAAACACTAGAAAGCCCAAGCACACCCCCAGAACCAAATCTGGGGAGATAGGTAGTGAGGAAGGATGCACCTCAAACAGCAGTGCAGAGACCAAGGGCAGGACACCAGAGCAAGCACTGCCCTGTTGTGAGGAACTGACTTTGAACACACGGCCCCACGTGACCTTCAGTGACTACACAGAACTACGCGGAACTGAGCTTACAGAAGGCAATTCCCCAATTTAGTAGCTGAAAAGCACTGCATTTGTAAAGGAGTCATTCCTGGGTGTGAAGACGTTTCCAAAAGGCAGGTGACCTGTAAATTGGTGTGATTATCTAGCCATCAATAGGGAGTTGTGTGGCCCAGATTAATGAAGTCAGAAATAGCAAAATAAAATAACTATATCTCTTCAGTTTTGCTTTCCTTACCCCTCTCCTCAAGGGATAGGAAAAATATTTTGAGTTCATCAAGGGGATAAAGGGAAGAGATCTCTTAATTTTATAGCTAGTAAGAAGTGAAAAGTTGAAACCATTACCTGTTCATTTGTTATGACTAGGTTGGAATGAATTAAGGACATCTAATACGTTTCTCTGTATTAATTCTACTGTAACTATGGAAATAATCATAAATAATGTTTACAAAGACCACTACATTTTTTTTTCTGTGGTGCTGGGAATTGAACCCAGGGCCTTGTGCTTGCAAGGCAAGCACCCTACCAACTGAGCTATAACCCCAGCCTGGACCACTACATACTTAATACGAACATTGCCTAACAGACATTATGAGGCGGGCCTCAGTGGAAAAGAAGTGTTGCTCAAGGTTGAAGAGAAAGCACTATATAAGTCTAAAGCAAAGTGCTGGGTCAGGTTTGTCTTAGAAAATAATGAGGAAACTATTATTTTGTAGTGGGAAGAACCTGCTTGTTGTTTTCGGTGTCATTTATCATAATTTGTCATTAGGACTGATAAGAACCCAAATAGATGGCAAGGGTGATATTTATTTCAATCTTACTAGCTATTTTCCAACTCAGATCATGAAATGATTATGAGCCCCAAAGGTAAATAGATGCCACAGGATCTAAAGATTAAGTCACTTGATTCCTGCTCTTAAGAGGTTACAATATAGGACAGATGGATATTTTATCAATACAAGTCCAAGTATAAAACAGTCAATAACCACAAAATGTTAAAGGAGTAAAGAATCTATATGGATATGATATCCTCAGAAATAGTTCCTTCTCAAGGACCTTCATTTGGAAGGAAGACCTTTCTAAATGAGAATTTCATGTATTCATTATTATTCTCCCTAAGATATTGTAAATAAAATAGTACCCTTTATTCCAGTGCACCTCAAACTTCAATTTACATATGCACTCCTAAAAAGATAGCAAAGATGTTGTGGACTCCCCAGTTCTAAGCATCTGTTATGGTTTAGATAAGTGGTGTCCCCCCAAAGTTCATGTGTGAGACAATGCAAGAATTTTTGAAGGTGAAAGGATTAAATTACAAGATGTTTGACATAATCAGTGGATGAATCCACTGGGTGATAACTGTAAGCAGGTAAGATGTGACTGGAGGAGGTAGGTCCCTGGGGGTATGCCTTTGGGGTATATATTTTGCCTCTGGTGAGAGAAGCTCACCCTCTACTTCCTGGCTGTCATATCCTGAACTGCTTTCCTCCACCATACACTTTTGCCAGAACACGCTGCCTCACTTTGGGCCCAGAGCTGCAGTCAGCAACCATGGACTGAACTTCTGAAACCATGAACCAAAATAAATTTTTCCTCCTCTGAATTGTTCTTGTCAGTCAGTATGAAGAAGCTGACTAAAACATAATCTAATCCAGTATTCTATATTTTGATGTGTATTCAAGATGATTTAGATATGGGTCTTTAGTTCATACTTTTGAGAACTATCATTTAGACCTTGATATTGTTCAATAGCTTTTAAATATTGTACTTGTTTAAGATTGCTGAAGTGAGGCAATAAGGATTTTGAAAAGCTTTATTAACTACTGTATGAAGATACTGTCCTTCCTTCCAAATGACACCCATTCACTAGTACACTTGTATACTACTGACCTAACTGCACCAACTCCTTATGTTAGGTAAAAATGTGGCCACATTTTACCAGGACTAATATAGAATGAGATGGGTTTAAAAAATAACAAACCTTGCTGGATGGGGTGGCATACACCTGTAATCCCAGCGGCTCTGGAGGCTGAAGCAAGAGGATTGCAAGTTTGAACCCAGCCTCAGCAACTTAATGAGGCCCTAAGCATCTTTGGCAAGACCCTATCTCAAAATAAGAAATAAAAAAGGGCTGTGGATGTGGCTCAGTGGTTAAGTGCCTCTGGGTTCAATTTCTGTTACAAAAAAATAAACAAATAACACACTTTATGGTTTCATTTGCCCATAAGTGATTCCTTGAGAAGTAGATATATTTAACATTTCAAGATTTAGGATAGACATGTATTTCTACTTCTTTGCAAATTTTATGTGCTACCTTATCATTATATTGAAAAATGTTACCAGGTTTACATGGCATTGATTTTCTCTTAATAAACTCATGCTGTTTAATCTCAATTCATTTGATTGTAGAATTCTGAATAGATTATAAAAAGAAATTTCTAGAGTTAATGACCTAAAAAATTACCATTAATTGAAGTACAAGCATTTATTTCAATTAAAGAATGTCACAATATTTAGTTTACATCTCATAGCTACCACCATAAATCTAATCAGTGGTCTGATTTATACTGAGGAGCAATTTGAATAATTTAATATACTGTATTTAATGTTGGTCATTAGATGTAATTGCAAAATGATACTATTATAAATATAATAATAGTGTATAATGTGTATAATAATGTGCTGTATCATTCTTTAATCTGTTTATCTCCTGTTTTGTTATATATTATTACTTATTATCAATGAACAAAATAAAAGAAGCCATCCCTTTCTTACCAAGTAGCCTCAAGGAACATTTAACCAATTCCAGGCCAGTGAGCAAAATCCATGTTTCATAAACAAGCTCATAAAAACAAAAGATTTATAAATGTTTAACATGCAATTACTCAGGATTATTAAATAAACTCAATTATATATATTCTGATTTTCTGTGCCAATCAACCCTTGGTAAAGCATATCTCAATTTGTTCAGAAGAAAGTAAAAAGCAGGGGGCTGGGGATGTAGTTCAGGATTAGAACATTTGCCTGGCATGCAAGAGGCCCTGGATTCAAACCCCAGTACAGCAAGAAAGAAAAGGAGGGGGCAGGGGACAAAAGGAAGGGAGGTAAAAATCAGACCTATGATTGTAGCTCTATGATTTGCCTACAGTCTACTTCAAACCCTCCCCTTCTTCTAGTTATGAAGGTTACTGTCATCCTGAATCATGGGGAGAGCACATACTCCTCTAGTTTGGATCTGGAATGTCCCCCAAAGGCTCACTTGTTCAAGTCTTGGTCCTCAGCTTGGTGCTAGTGGGAGGTGGTAAACCTTTAAGAAGTGGGGCTCAGAGGAAAGCCCTCAGCGGCCCCTTCCTTTCTCTTTCTTTCCTTCCATTCATGAGCAGTGTTTTAGTGAGCTTTTTTTGCTGCTGTGACTAAAGGTACCAACCAGCACAATTTTAGAGGAGCAAAAGTTTGTTTGAGGGCTCAGGGTTTCAGAGGTCTTAGTCCGTAAATGGCCAGCTCCGTTTCTCAGGGCTGGAGGCGAGGCTGAACATCATGGCGGGAGAGAATGGTGGAGGGAAGCAGCTCATATGGTGATCAGAAAGCAGAGAGAGACCCCACACACCAGCTACAAATATATACCCAATAGCCATGCCCCCAATGAAATCACTTCCCCCAGCCACACCCCGTCTGCTTCCAGTTACCACTCAGTCAATCCCCTCACGTATTAATTTGATTAGGTTAAGCCTATGACCCAATAATTTCTCCTCCAAACCTTCTTGCAGTGTCTCACATATGAGCTTTCGGGGAGCACCACATCTAAACCATAACAAGCAGCCTTGATGTTAACAGGTTTACTCTGTCACAAGTTCCCATTATAATACACTGCCTTGCCACAGGGTCAGCCAACCATGAATTGAAATCTATAAAACTGTAAGACAAAATAAACTTTTCATATTTTGTGTGGGTGTGTATGTGTGTGTGTGTGTGTGTGGTACTGGGGAATTGAATTCCAAGTTACTATACCATTGAGTTTCATCCCCAGCCCTTCTTATTTTCTATTTTGAGACAGGGTCTCTCTAAGTTGCTTAGGGCCTCAGTAAATTGCTGAGTTTGGCCTCAAACTTGTAATCCTCCTGCCTCAGCCCCATGAGTTGCAAGGATTGCAGGAATGCACCACCACACCCTGCAAACCTTTTTCTCTTTTAAGTTGATTATCTTAACTGTTTTGTTACAGTAACAGAAAGCTGACTAACACAGTGCTCTTAGGATAAAATAGAGTGATAATGGCATTTCACTGTTATGATCTTCTTATCTGAACTACAAGACCAGTAAAGCCATGAGAAAAACATCAGATGTTCTACCAAATACCTGAACAGTACTCCTCAACTGTCAAGGCCATTTAGACAAGGAGAGTCCGATCTCTAGACGTTATCTAAAGACTCTTCCAGAAAAGGTAGTCTTAATAATATCTAGAATAACAAATGACTGTGTTGGAATGAAATATTGGGCAAGTACAATTGTAGAGCTAAAAGATCTAGAAGATTTTCTGCATATTTTGTGACATGAGACTGAAGCATGGCTATTTTCTGTTTAGCTAATACAGAAAATTTAGAAACATAACTGCTTTTGTACCACTTCATAAACATTTACCAAACGCCTACTGTGTGCAGTATATTTTACTAAGTCCTATGCCAAATAGAAGGATAAATATTATGCAATCAAGTGAAACACATCCACACTAAGATTTGCAGCAGTTCTAGTAGTTATACAGGGTTTTAGTTTTCTCTTTGCCTAAAAATCCTCAATGGCTTATTTAGAAAGGACAGAGTCAGAGGCCCATAGAATGTTATCTCAAATGTGTGGAAATCAGGTCATTGATGAGCAACATGACAGCATCAGAAACAAAATTAAAGAAAAATAGAGAAAGTTTGGCTCTGCCAGATCTGTGGTGTGCAGAATACTGAGTTACCCCGCAACTTGCCAAGATTTAGTTGTAGTTTGCTATCTCCATATGTTCTAATGGCTGTGAGGCATTAACACCATCATACAAGCCCAGAATGACCCAGATGCTGGAGGACTTAGATAATCATTTTAAATTATGATAATTAAATATAGTAATTACCTTTTTTTGGTACTAGGGATTAAACTCAGGGACACTTGATCACTAAGCTACATCCCCAGCCCTCTTTTGTATTTATTTAGAGACAGGGTCTCACTGAGTTGCTTAGCAGCTCACTTTTGCTAAGGTTGACTTTGAACTCACGATCCTCCTGCCTCAGCCTTCTGAGTGGCTGGGATTACAGGTGTGTGCCACCACACCCAGCTAATAATTACCTATTTTAATTGTGCTAAAAAATGGTACAAGATAATGTGTTTGTAATTAATGAAAAGACAGGGAATCTCAGGAGAGAAATAGAAACTGTGAATAAGAATCAAATACAGGGCTGGGGATATAGCTCAGTTGGTAGAGTGCTTGCTTCTAAGCACAGGGCCCTGGGTTCAATCCCCAGCACTGCAAAAAAATATAAAAAAAAAGAATCAAATACAAATTTTACAGTTGAAAAATATACCAGAAATAGAAAATGTATTGGATAAGTGAAATGAAAGGATAAAAATAATTAAAATAAGTTTTTCTTGATCTGAACTAGAAAAAACTGAGTTTTGCTGTTGTTGCAGCTATTGTTGTATTAATGAAGAGAGCTTTAGGATATGTAAGATCATTTCAAAAGTCCAACACAAAAGATAGAGTCTTTAGATAGAGTCTAAAATGGGGAGAAAAATAAGATAATGGAGGAGAAAATAATTAAATAATTGCAGAAAACTCAAATCTCTCAAATTTGGTGAGAGGTACATATTTACAGGATTAAAGAAATAGATGCCTGAGCATGTCAGAATCAATCTGGTAAAAAAAAAAAAAAAATTTAACCACACAAAGAATCATAGGAAAATGACACATTTGGAGGGCTACCTACTCCTTATGAGAAATCATGGAGGCTAAAAGACTGGAACAAGTGTAAAATATTGAATAAAAGAAAGATTTTTTTAAAAAAAACTATCAAGCCAGAGTGTACAGTTAATGAAAATAACCTTTGAAGGTAGGTACATTTAAGACATATTCATATAAAGAAAAACTAAGAGCATTTATGCCTCCAGTGCTGCACCACAAAATATGCTAATGGAAATTTTTCAGACCAAGGGAGTCCACAGCAGGGAGGAATCCAGATCTTTAGCATTCGGGAAGACCATGGAACATAGTAAAGATGTATACATGAAAAACTCTTTTTTTTTTTTAAATGGTACACATTAGCTTCTTTATTGAAGAGGCAGCTCAGAACCTTATTATATATGCAAAAGTGTGCAATGACAAAATAGGTAATAATCCTTTAACCTTTTCCTTAAAATATACATCATTGTAAGCTTTAAGGACACAGTGTAGGAAATCTTAGTAGATGCCATTAAAACTATTGTAAAGAATATTTCCTACACATCACAATATACATGTCCATTTACTTCTGTTGTTCTTCAGGTTTGGCTTGGGTATTGTTATAAATACTCCATGGCAATGTAACAATGGTACTTCAAATGGTATTTATAACACAATACCTAAGTCAAACCTGAAGAACAGCAGAGGTAAATGGACATACATATTGTGATGTTCTTACACTTTACTAGAAGTGGCAAAAATTCCAAATGTGAAAAGGTAAAGATGGATATATTAATCTTAGAACAACCATTTTAAAATAATGTCACTAGATATGGCTAAAAAGCCAAATGATGAAAAAATTACAAAACATATTCAAATTTTCAAAAAGTAACCAAGAAGATTGAAACTAAGGAATAAAAACCAAAGAATAAACTGAAAAGTCCATTATGTCAATAATTATATTAAATATAAATGAAATAAATACTACAAATAAAAGAAAGGGATAAGGACTGGAGGTATAACTCATCCTGGGCATTTGCCCAGGATGCACAAAGCCCTGGATTTGAATCCCAGCAACACAGAGAAAAAGAAAGGAAGGAAAGAGAGAGGGAGGGAAAAAGAAAGCAGAGGGAAGGGAAGGGATGAAAGAGATTATCAGAATGGATACTAAATCAAGACCAAACTTTATGGTTTCTATAAGAAATACACTATTATATAAAGAGGCAGATAGCTTGGGAAATGATGCTATGCAGATATTAATTATAAAAATGCTGTAGAGACAATAACAGCCAAGACAGATTTCAAGGGAAAGATGATTATCAAAGTAGAGAGAAGTGTTTCATACTGATAACAGGGACAATTATCATAAAGACCTAACAATTATAAATGTGTATTTATCTAATAACAAAGTCTGAAAATACATGTAAAAGAATTTAACAGACATAAAGTAATCAATAGATAATTCCATAAGCACTGTATAAGATTCTAACATTGATACAACTAGGCAAAATTCAGCATGCATGTGATGGGTCTGAATCACACTACTCAACATCTCAGTTCATCTTTATAGACTTCTGCAGCCAATAAGTGCATAATACATATTCTTAGTATATATTAACTAACTGATCAATAAAGTCCAGAAATAGACCTATATGTATATAGTCAACACAAAAGTGTCAAGATATTTCAAAGTAGAAAAGAAAATCTCCTCAACAAATGGTGGTAAATAAATGAATATCCCAATTTTCAGAGTGCATGTGAAATATTATATCCACCATTATACCGTATTATCCAAAAAGTGGGTATATCATGAAAATAGAAGGGAGACCAATAGAGTAGATGAAGAGGAACAGAGGGAGGGAGGAAGAAAGGGGAAGGGAAGGTACTAGGGAATGAAATTAACCAAATTATATAGTTACACTGTGTGCATGTGCAAATACATAAGAATGAATTCCACTATTGTATATAATTATAATGCACTAATAAAAGTTTTAAACAGTGATCATAGACCTAAATGCAAAACTAAAATTATATATTGGTGGTAGCAGCAGCTGTGTCCAAAGAAAATTAGGGTGATGTGGGTTTCAAAATGATATGCTAGGGCTGATGTAGCTCTGTTGGTAAAGTGCTTGCCTTGCAAGCACAAGGCCCTGGGTTCAATTCCCAGCACTGCAAAAAAAAAAAAAAAAAAAAAAAAGATCTGCTAAAGACAATGTGTTAAAATGTGCAAATCAAAACAATCTAAAATGTCTATGATTCAATTCCATTGGTTTGCAAGTACATCTCCTTAGCACATATTTAAAAAACATTTTTTTTGCAAAAAATAATCTAAGATGATAAAATTCAATAAAGTAACCCAATAAAATGATGAGTAAAATATTTGAACATATGCTTACAATGGAATATGTAAAGATGGTCAATAAGCTCCATAGCTTAGCCTGAATGACAATCAGATTTGAAGGTGGGACATGGATATGCAAGATCTTAAGAATTACAGCTCTTTGAAAGACTTTCTCAGAACATTCCTGGAGGATTTTTCAAAAAAAAAAAAAAAAAAAAAGTTCAAAAAAAAAGTAAGACAAAAAAAAAGAGAGGGCCTTCAGGAACGGGGGTCCAATATAGCAATGGTGTGAAGTGGAATCTAGGATGACCAGCAAAGACAGCAGTCAGGCCAGTGGGAGTAGAACAGGTTTCTGAAGATCCTTTTGAGGACCATAAGTGAAAGTTAGAGCTTTAGATAACTGACAAAGAATTTGAGGTTGAATTAGCGGTAAGTATATTAAGTAAACAAAACAAAAAGCAATCATTCTCTCTGAATGATCCAGGGACACTCCAGAGGCAGAAACTTCCACTGCATAGGAAGGACTAGTAATGTAGGTACAATACAAGGCTCGTCCTTCATTAGCTTTGACATATTTGAAGTAATTGGAAACATTGAAAATTAGTGTAACTGAAATAGAATATAACAGCATGAGAGGATGAGAAGGATTCGTGTTGGATTGTGCCAAGGAATAAAACAGCTAAATCATTAGCTTTTTAAATGGGGTGATTAATAGGAGTTGTTGGAAATATTTTTTTTAAAGTAAAAACACATGTACAGATATAATATAAAGGTAAATCTCAAATGAAAGTAAAATGGCAGTGCCCTCAAAAGTAGATGAGAAGGGATGTTGGAAATTAGTATTACTGGGTACTTACATGACTTTTTTTTTAACCATAAAACCCAACATAATTGACATAAAAGTTCATAACCCATAAAAACAATAAAGTTTCTAAATCATAACTCGAGAGTTTTAAAGCATTTTATACTCATTTTAAAGATTAAGATAATTATTTTAGTGTGTTCTTAAATATGCAAGTGAAAATTATTTGTATGCTATCATTACAAATGAACAGCTGGTATACATAAATGAGATCATTGAGATTTGTTACTATGACTACTTTTTTAAAAGTGACATTCAGTGGTGATAGATAAATGACAGAAATTGAAAGATTTAATTAAAATACATTTGGCTTCTCTTACTGCTTTCTGACTAATTTTAGCTAGATACCAAAAATACAGTAATGATTTGTCTGTACCGTATATAACCATATATATGGGACATTTCAGCTAGTCATTCATGTGGTGTATTAGATGTCATGCTCCCTCATATGGGTGATGATATAAAAAAGGTTGAACAATGGTGTAACAAAAAAGAAGAAAACAGAAATAAAGAAAGTCTGAAAACCTGTCAGAATTGAGAGGAAGCCAGGGAGACCTGATGAATAAATGCAGCTTGGTATCCCAAATGGAATCCATGAACTGACAAAGGATTCTGGAACAAATTAATAAAACGTGAGTTAAGAATGAACTTTAGTTAATAATAATGTACTGCCATTGGCTCATTAGTTGTGATAAATGAACCAAAGCATCATAAAATGCCAACAGCAGGAGAAACTGGGTAAAGATGACACAGGAACTTGCAGCACTACCTCTGTGACTTTTTGTAAATGGAACACTATTCTAAAATAAAATGACGTTTCAAGTGGGAAAAAAGCAATAATATCAAGGGATAACCTGGGAGGAAATGCAACATAATAATTGACAAATTATTAGTATCCAGAATGAAGCCTACAGAGTGATTTTTTACAAAGATAAAAACTAGAAAAGTGGGGGATGCACCAAAACAGGCTGGAATATACACAAATGTCCAATAAACAGGTGATTATGTTACACTTCAGTAGTGATCAAGGATTCACAACTAAAGTGGCCACATCTTACCCACTAAGTTGGCAAATGTGAGTTGACTATACGGAGGTCAAAATTAGAAAAACTGCACTGCCATGTGTTGCTGTTAGAGCTTTGAATTATTACAGCCTCTGCAGAAAGCAATTTGACAGTGTATATTAAAGTTACAAATGCTTACACCCTCAGACCCAGAAATTCCAATATCATTATTTACCCTAAATGTACCAGAAAGCAAGTACAAGAATATTCAATGCTACGTGGTTAGTTAGGAGGAAAACAAATGTAAAGCTAGTACTTATTCATAAATAGGGAAACCATTATACAAATCAAACTATATGATAGATTATATATACTATACATTTGTATATGGTGTAAATATACTATAGTATTCCACACATGTGGAAATTATATGTATTATATTATTGTATATATTATTATATTGTATTGTTACATATGATATTATATATATTATTCCATTATATGGAAGATTATAGTTTACAAGATAAGGCAGATGAGTTAACATGGTCAGATCTCCAAGATTTTGCCAAGAAAACAGCAAACTATAGAACAATAACTTTATTGTGATGCTTTAAGAAATAAAAGAAAAAAAGGCTAACAAATTATGTTTTATCTGGGAAATAAAATGTATATGTAAATATACATATAAGTAAACATTTTAAATAAAAATAAATACACGTAAATATAATCTTATTTTACATGTGGATTTTTTGCAAATATTTGCATATCTGTATATTACTTAAAAAGTAATGTGAATGATGCGTACCACCTTGACAGAAGTTGGTGGATTTGGGGAGTGCAAAGGTAGATGAACGCTCTTGTCCCAGAGAACTCTATCTGGCTTGTGCTGATACAGTTGAGCAACCAACTCCCCTTCTGTTATATTAATTCCTATACTGTGAATAACCTCTCTGCAGATGATTTCATAGCTCATCAAATGCTTAAAATTTTAACAACTGTCTTCCAAGCCTATACAAGCCAGATCTAGCACCTCACTGACACTAGTCTTTTTTTTACTTGTATAGTTAAAATTTATTTTTAATTTAAAAAATACTTTATGTAAATGATTCAAGGACACTCCAGAGGCAGAAGTTTTCTGTGCCATATTAAAACCTCTAAATGTCACAAAGCGCTCCTGTTATTAAAAATTCTGTGTTAGCAATCGCAGTTCCAGGATATTTGAATGATACATGTAAAGGAGCATAAAAAAATTTAAGCAAATGCTTTACATCCTATCTCATCACTAAACTTCAAGACCAGCTGAGAAAAGGGCAAGATAAAAATGTTGTAAGTTAGCCAGGTGCTGTAGTGCATGTCTATAATCCCAGAAGCTTGGAAGGCTGAGGCAGGTGGATCACAGGTTCAAAGCCAACCTCAGAAATTTAGCAAGGCCCTAAGCAATTTAGTGAGACTGTCTCAAAATAAAAAACAAAAAGGGAGGAGGCTGTGGCTCAGTGGTTAAGTGCCCCTGGGTTCAATCCCCAGTGCCCCTCCTCAAAAAAAAGACTAAGTTTTCTATTCCTCCTGCAACAAATTACCACAAACTTGGTGACTTAAAACCCACACAAATTTATTATGCTATGATTCTGCAATTCGCAACTCTAAAACAAGTCTCACCAGGCTAAAATCAAAGTGTCAAGAAAGCTGCCTTCCTTTCTGGATGCTCCAGGTAAAAATCCATCACCTTGTCTTTTCATGCTTTGAGGAGCTATCCGCACTCCTGGGCTGTGGCCTTTTCCTCCATGTTCAAGGCCAGGGTAACAAACAGCACAGGTGACCCTCTGCATCTATGCTACCCTGGTTTGCACTAGTACTAGTAAGTGGAGTTCTTGAGTTGATGAAGTGTGCAAACCTCTGCCTTCCTGCTTTTTATTTATTCTCTAACACAAAAGAGAGTAGAAATATTTTGTTCAGATATAAGTACCAAAGGCATCGCAACGACAGCAACAATGGACTCTACAAGACAAAAACCAAAAAACAAAAGCTTTAACAGCACTACACAAGAGATCAGGGATGTATTCGTGAAAGAACTAAGGAGACAAGATAAAAGCAAAGATTTCAAGTGCTTTCAATACCAATATGATGAATATACATTGACTTGTATACATAATAGGTAAGATTCAGGAAGGCTATCAAGTAAGAAGACAAAAGACTGGTATTATTCCTTTCATATAGGGAAGAAGTTCAATACTTTAAAAATTCTATGCTGTTTTAGTTCATTGATGCAAACAGCGTGACAAAATCCAAGCTTAAGGATGGGTAACTTTTGTATGTAGTTTAGTTCTATAATGATTTTGTTGACATGTTCAAGCTCACTAGTTGTTAAATCTGTTATGAGAACCAGCTCAGGAAGCCAGGAGGTGGGTCTGTTGTGCTTTGGAGGCTCAGAAGTTCACTGGGGGCTTTTGGCTACAGGTCTGGCTCTGTCTCCAACCTTTAGTAGACCTCAGATAGTCAAAGAGCCTGCAAGGGCTAAGAACACACAATCCTGACCTGGGATTGCTTCTGTGACCACCCATCCTTCCACTCACCTCTCCTTTTACACCCCTCTGAACTTTTAAGGTATCCTACTTCTGTGAAAAGACAAAAGTATTGGAGCTAACTTGAGTGCAAACCTAACAGAATGCAAAAAAAAGTATTTATATTTTTGGGACAACTACTGGGAAAATGATATGACTATCTGTGCTTTTAAAAAAAGGAGGTTCTAAAAAACACTGCACTGAGAAATGACTCCTCTATTCTACCAACTAGAAAACACAAAATAAAAGCTAAAGGGCTGGGGACATAGCTCAGTTGGTAGAGTGCTTACTTCGTAAGCACAAGGCCCTGGGTTCCTTCATCAGGAAGGAAAATTCCACATCACTACCCTCTTTTTGTTGTTTTGTTGCAATAACTTTTCATGAGGAGAAAGTAAAACAATGTGAAGTAAAGAGGTACTAGGTAGGAAAGAAGATGACAGATTCAAAATAATTTAAATTCCCTCACATATTTTATATATTCTGCTCCTACATCAAGAACTTGGGTAAAATTTTTGTCTCATAAGGAAAAAGAGAAATATATCTGTTGATTCAGTTATAAGGAGACAGTATTTATTCTGGTGTTTCCAAAGAAATAAATTTTAAGTAAGCTGATATGTATATTACTTCTTTGAGTAATATTATATTTTCAATTCTGGAAGCATTTGGAAAAATAGTATAATTTGAAGCCTCATTTTCCCCAAAGGAACAATCTTATAATCAGAGAGATAACTGTAAAGTGTTCATGGTTAGAGGTAATAATGCAGAAGAAAGACAATAAAATAGTATGAAATAAAACAGTCTGGCAAAAAACTGGAGTCAGAAGTAAAGAATTCTTGTGACTTACTGCAATTTGGTTTTCTCTTTGTGTTGGAATTAATACTGAATTCAAGGAGGCACAATTATCTGCAGCTCTTAGAAAAGGTTATAAGCTCTATGGCTGATGATTAATAAACCTAAATTACTTCAAAGTAACTTTTAAAAATTATTTCTCTTATCTCCAGCCTTCTGTGGTATCAGGGGGCAGCTATGGGAGATGCTCTCGGGGACGGTACCACTTTGATCTCAATCTCTCTGATTCGGTGGATGCCATCAATAAAATCAGGACAGATTACAGGGTAATAGCTATATAACTGTACTTGTGGGAAAATGTTACGGCCGTCCCATTGCTGGCACTCCCAATAATCATTAAAGTAATAGGAACAAATGGAGATCGTATATGGAAAATTGTTTTTAAAAATAAGCATGGTTTTTAAACTCAAGCATATAGATAAATATATTCACTAATTAATTAAAATGCTAAAAGTCATGCAACTTGGAATGTTAAGTCTAGGATTTCTTCAAAATATGGTATACGAGAAGCTCAAAAAGGAAAATAGAATGTTAATTAAGTCAATTTTAATTGAATATTTTAAAACCCAGGAATATGCATATCTGGTCCAAAGTTAACTTTCAGATCAAATAAACTTCCCCAAATTAAGGAATTTAATGATAAGAATAAATAGATTAAGGTAAATTTACACATGTATTTCTCAATAATAAATGGAATCTCATTAATTTGTAGCTCACCAGTCAATTCAGATAAATATCACAGTATTTCATAATTTATAAAGACCATAAGATGTTCAAGAGAGGATTATGTCATCTGAAATCTCAAATATTTCCTATAATTTCAATATCCAACAGGGTTATAGGTAACCAAGCACACAAGAAAACAAAAGCCTATGAACAAGGATCAGGAGAAATGACAGAAAATAAAAATAAACCTGTAAGAACTCTAAATGGTGAATATATCAGAATACATCAGAGTATGAAACAACTATTATTAATAAATAATAATAATCAAACAAATAAATAGAAACAAACATTAAAATTATCATCAGTGAAATGGAGACTATTAAAAAGTGACATAGATATTTGGAAGAGATCCAAGTGAAAACTATAAAACAGAAAAATAAAATTATTACAATGAAAATGCAGCTGGGCACAGTGGCACATGCCTGTATTCCCAGAGGCTCAGGAGTCTGAGGCAGGAGGATTGTGAGTTCAAAGCCAGCCTCAGCAGCTTAGCAAGGTCCTAAAGCAACTCAGAGAAACCCTGTCTCTAAATAAACAATATATACAAAAAAGGGCTGGGGATGTGGCTCACTGGTTAAGCATTTTTTTTTTAAATCCCTGGTAATTTTTTTAAAAAAGAAAAAGAAAATTTAGAAAATAAAAAAATATATAATTTTAAAAGAATACAATGAATAGAGGATTTGTTTTCTTTAAACGCCAAATGCAAAGAAATAAGGATAAAAATGACTGAGCTTTAGTTCAGTCTTTATTTTGCTTTCATTTTTTAAAAATATTTTGCTGGGTATAAAATTTTAATACTGATTCTCAAGATGAAAAATGTTTCTATCAGGTGACACAAAAACAGTGTCACTGAAAATTCTACATGGCCATTCTGGGCTTCTTATGCCATTAAATGAATACATTAAAAAGAATGTAATAGTGGCTTCAGTGTTCAAACCCAATTGCCAAAGAAAACTGAAATTGCTGCTATAAAAGAGGTGAAGAGGACTGTGGCTGGAATCTAAGAGATCCTTGAGAAAGCCTATATTAGTGAGCTTCTTGTTATTGCAAGAAAATAGCTGAGGCAGTTAACTTAGGCAAGGAAGGGTTTATTTAGTTCCTGAAGTTCATTGGTTTGGCCTCTGATGAGGGCAGCATATGGCAATTCCGGGAGCACATGTCCGAATGAGTGGTCAAATCACTGGACAGGAAATGGGAGTGGGGTCGGGGACAGGCTCCCATAATCCCGTTGCTATGGTTTGGATATAATTTGTCCCCCCAAAACTCCTGTGCTAACGAAGGATTGTTCAGAAGGTAAAGTGAATCGATTATGAGAACTGTAACCTAATCTGTCCATCCTAGTTTAAAAGGATGAACTGGGTCATAAGTATAGGCAGTGGCGTGTGGCTGGGTCACTGGGGGTATGCCCTAGAAGGGTTCTTCTTCTCTGAAGCCCCTTCCCTCCTCTTCTCTCTGCTTCTTGGTTGTCCCTCTACCACACCCTTTCACCGAGAGCGCATGTTTTCTTTCTTATGTGTGCATGTTTGCTGATCTTGACCCTTTAACTGTTTTTCCTTTGAAAGTTTTGTCCTATACAGGGCAAGTTTTGTCCACACAGGGTCCTAGAAAGACTGCAGTAGGAAACAGCTTTCTATTTTGATTCTGGAGTGCTTCTGTGGCAGGATCAGTAGCAGCACATGCAGTACTGGGTGCCCAGCTCCTGAAGCACTTGGTGGCCAGCAGCATTTCATGCCAACAGCTTCCCCTGCCACCCCTCAAAGTGCCTTCACTGAAACATCTCCCCAGGAGCAGCTTTTCCTAAACTCTAGATTTGGAATTCTAACAAGTTCCAGAAGGCATGCTTGCAAGCGAGATCTACCAGCATTTCAGCACTCTGATTCCTCTGCCATCAGTGAGCCACAGCTAAGCCTTTTCCAACAAGCACTCGACCTAAGTTCTGAAAGGAGTTCTTCCTAATGTTCTATTTCAGTCAAAGGGTAATGACTGCTCCTTAACACCTGGCAGTTCTGTGTTTTTTAGAGTTCTCTTTCTTACTGGCCAGCTCTCATTACTTCAACAACCCCCAACAACCAACACAACTCTCTCTCTCTCTCTCTCTCTCTCTCTCTCTCTCTCTCTCTCTCTCTCTCTCTCTCTCCATATATATATATATATATATATATATATATATATATATATAAACCACTGAGCCACATCCCCAGCCCACTTTTACTTTTTATTTTGAGGCAGGATCTTAAGTGGCTCAGGACATCGCTAAGTTGCTAAGGCTGGCTTTGAGCTCACGATCCTCCTGCCTCGGCCTCCTGAGTCACTGGGATTACAAACATGTGACAGTATGCCCAGCTAATAATTCTTTAAACTCTCCTGTCCAAATTATTGTGTGGATCCTTTCTTCAAATTGGACCCTGACTGAAATACTGTGCTTTATTTTTATGTTTCTTGTGGTTTGTTAACTAATCAAACATGTTTGAATTGACTATTGTCCCCAAAGTCAGAGATTTTGTTCATTTTTAAAATTGTCCATTGACACATAATAATTGTACAAATTCATGGAGTACAACATGAAGATGTATAATGATCAAGTACTAATTAGCATATCCACACCTCAAACATTTGTCATTCTTTGTGATGAAACATTCAATGTCTTCTGTTTTGGAATATACATTTTAGTCACTATACTGTGTGATAAAACACCAGAACTATTTCTTCCTATTTAGCTGTAAATATCTGTTGTTTATTTACTTATTTTGCTCTTTTCTCTCTCTGTGCTTCATTTGGGATCATTCTTATTGCCTGGTGTTCAGTCTCTTTTATTCTGCAGTATCTAAGCTGCTCTGAATCTTATTCAGCCTGTTTTTCTTTGTGGGTGGGTATTGTATTATTCTTTTCTCGATATTTTATTCTTTTCTTTACCATGTCTGCCATTTTTTTCTCCTTATCATTTTCATGCTTGCTTTTATACCCTTGAACCTATTTAATAGTTGTTTTAAAATCCTTGTCCCTAATTCCTTCATCTCTGTCATGTTTGGTTCTTTCATACTGATGAACTTTCATTCTGGTTTTTTGGACAAATTTTCTTGCTTATTGACAAGCAGAAGAATTTTTTATGATTTATTGGAGATCATGAATTTTTTTATGCTATTGAGTGCTGAATTTTGAAATTTAATGAGTATTTGACTTTCTATGGCACTTTCACTTACACATCATATTGACCTCTTCAAGGCTTGCTGTTAAGGTTTATTAGGGTGAGTTCACAATAGACTTTTACCCTAGAGCCAATTTAGTGGTGAGACAGGTGTGGCCCACCTGAGAACTCTAGAGCACGAGTTCTTCCCTTGGCCTAGTGAGGACTGAACCATCGCCACTCTTACATGAGATCTGTGAATTGTTGGACCCAATACCTTCTGGTGACTTATTCCCTGATTTATGACCCTGAATGAGCAGATGAGTTTTTATTCTAAGATTCAAAGGGAATCATCTGTACATCTCTGGGACTCTCTATGCAGTTCCCTTTCTGCCCTTTTTCTCTGGTACTATGCCCACAAATTGTGCTTTCTTATAACTCTCCAAACTACCATCTGTCTTTTCCAGTCACCAAACCACCAGCGCCACTTGTGCTCTCCCTCCCTGCACCACAGCTTGAAATTGCCTCTCAGCAATATTGGACACTTGGAGGGCCCATTCCACTGTTTTCTTCTCTCAGGATCACAGTTCAGTTTTCCAGGTTTAATGAGAAGAAAGCAACCCCTCAAACATTTCATCTTTCCTGGGCAAAAGTAAAAGTCCTACAATGTCTGTTTTTTTTAACATTCCCTTAGTAATTAATAGTGCAAATATCATCTACGTTTAAACCTACTTAAAATAACATCACCACAAGGTATTTATTTCCAAGATATAATAATGGCCATAAATGATTTTTTTTTCCATCCAGCAAAGCATCTCTATAAGAGAGATTAGTGGCATCCTGTTATTTGTGCAAATGTGTTCTTTGGAAAGATTATGTCTGATTTTTTTTCATTCTCCCAACCACTGCCTTTCTAAATAGCACTAATTTTTGTGTCTAAAACATCAATCAATACATTTGCTACTTGTTAGAGTTCTGAAGGAAAAAGAAGCTAAGAGAAAGAAAGCTGATGTTTGACACTGGTGATATTCAAGAACTACCCTGTAGGTTTCATATGTGTATAATAATAGCTAACTGCTGATAGGGATATTCGGGTGCTGACCCCTGGTCACACAGCTAAGACACCATTTTGACTCTAACTATAAACCCCCACAAGCCATGATGCTGTCTCTGCCCTGACTACCTTGTTCATTGCCTTCACGGCACTTACAACATGCATAGGAAGGCCAAGTATTTGTTTTCAGCTTATGCCTTGCACTGATCCTCATAGTCACTCAATGAGGCAATGAACTCAGGGCAGCCAACAGGCATTCCAATACCATCTTGCCACTGGTTAAACCAGTGTGGATTCATGCAAGCCTAAGTTTACTCTTCAGACACCAGATACTAAACAGCGTGGTAAAATCTAAAAGTTATGTATATGTATAAATGCAAATATCTATTTGTGTCTCAGAAATTTTAACTTCATCAAATTTTATAACAAAACCTGTGAGCATCCAATGCTCCCTCCCTCCTCCCTACCCTGTCACTTACCTCTATTACCCCTTTTGCTCCTTCAGATATCTGCTTAATTACCTGGCTACCATCATAAAATATTCAATGATGAGGTCTGACACTTGATGGAATGAATATGCACAGTATGCTGCAGATGGCCTGCTGCCCCAATTTAGGAAATAATTAGGAAACTTTATCTGTAATGGTCTGGATGGTCAGGGGTTAAAGATTAGCAAT
Organism: Glaucomys volans; assembly: GCA_020662805.1. NCBI lineage: Eukaryota > Metazoa > Chordata > Mammalia > Rodentia > Sciuridae > Glaucomys > Glaucomys volans. The sequence continues at coordinate 756,380 of JAJEJO010004232.1, forward strand.
TTCTGTTTCCAAATGACAATACATTACTTGTCACTTCTTGAATCTGAGTCATTCATATCAGCCTGATAGTTGGCATTTTAAAGAATAGATCTTTCTCTGTGATTTTTTTTTCCATCAGACACTTTGCGAGAAAAGTGTCACAGGAAAGCAATATGTGTGTACATCCTCTGAGTAACTGGGCTGGTTAAAGTATTAATGGAACAGGATGTTGGCTGAGTAGACCTATGGGGAGGGGCAGAAGGCAGGGTCAGGGTAATTGAAGGAAAGAAGGAGAAAGAGACTTTGAACTCTTGGCAAAACAAGACAATATCATCAATGCTAGAAAAATTGAAGACAATTTTTGCAAAAAGTTAACCCTATCATGGGAAGAATTTTCAAGTTTTAACATTGTATCATAACCTTTCTATAGTACAAAATTTTTAAGTCTATATAGGTTTGAAGTGTTCTTATGTGTAAAAGCTTATGATTACTTTGTGTGGAAGCAATCTAAATTGCCATCAAGTAGGAAATGTGTGCATAGATATAAAAAAGTGTTGAGTAAGAAAATAAAATAAAATGATGATTGGATAATAATAAATGAGTGAATAAAATTCATATTCATTTAAATGAACTGTAAAGCTCTATACTGTTTTGAGAATTGCCTCTAAAAAATGCAACTTCTATGGTGGGAAAAATATTTCCCTTTATTGACAAATTGGGTAGGCAAACATGACACTTATTTTACAGTTAATTCTTGGTGGTGGGAAAATGAGTGTTTTTAACTTTATTATTATTATTATTATTATTATTATAACTTTCTAAAATTTTAAATCTATAAAATTTATTAAAGTATAATAAATTTTTATGAATTTTAAATTCATGTTAAATTTTAAATCTATAAAACTTATTGTCCAAAATGAAGATAAAATAAAAATATACTCAAAGAATAAGATTAGCACCAACTTTCAGTAGTTTGTTTGGATGGGTGATGGAGAACAGGGTCTTGGATCATGGTCAGATTCCAGTGAATGTGTCTTCATGTGACCTATGTCTTGTTGAGCTGGGACCAGGAGGGATTTCAATGTATTCTGAAGCCCAAAGTCCATGGAGCAGAAGCTGTTATGAATCTAGGTGTAGATATAACAAAACCTACATACTGAAGTGCGCACTGTGAACCTCCACTGAGAATGTCAGCTGGGAGGATAAAAATCCATCTTACAAAGGACACTTCAGTGGCACAGTGTGGAAGCACTCACACAACTCACACACCTGAACAGGACTCTTGGGAGAAAAAGTCGGGGGGAAAAACAAGTACCATCAGTTCAGTCTACTTTTCAGTATTAATCAATGAAGACTTTGGATATAGAAAACTGAATCTGATTTAGAGAGAAAAGTGGGAAGGAAAAGAAAAAAGGAAGCAAAGTCTTAGAAAGAGGTCAAAATAATATGAGCAAAATAAATAGGGAAAAATATCTTCTAATAACGCATAGATTTTTGGAGATCTCCCTTTGAACTTTAAACAAATCCAACAAATCCCACATGACATTACTTAAACATTTTCATCCATTGATTGAAATAGCTACACAAAGCTATTTTAAATTAGGCAATATCTCTAAATGAGCTGATTCAATTATTTACTTTAAGATTAGATTTGTATATTTAAAAACAGTAGCATACAAGGCACATATGTGACTTAGCAGCAATTTTTGAAGCATCTCCAATTGCATAGCCTCCTTAAAATAATTTTGTGGATTCCTACTCCCTTCCCATTAGATTGTATGAACAGTAACCCAAACAGAATCTTTTTTGTCCATTTTTTTATTGGTTCATATTTATTTTACATGATATTAGCATTCATTTTGAAATGATTATAAAAGTATGAAATATAATTTGCTCTAATTCAGTCCCAGTAATTCTCCTCTCCTCCTCTCTTCCCTCCCCACTCTCTTTCCTCTCCTTTACTGAACTTTCTGCTATTAACACATAGTTTTTCTAAATTAGTGTCTTGTAGATATACATATGATGAGATTCAATGTGGTATATTTTATATGTGCATAGGAAAGTTAGGTCAGATTCATTCCACTGTTTTTCTCTTATCCCATCCCTCCTCTGCCCCCTCAATCCCCTTCCTCTACTCCACTGATCTTTATTCTGTTTCAATCAAATCCCACTCATCCCCATTTTTTTTTCTTTTTTTCTTTTATTATTGACTAGCTTCTGCATATAGAGAAAACATTTAACCTTTGACTTGCTGGATTTGACTTATTTCACTTAGCATGATAGACTGTTCCATCCATTTGCCAGCAAATGACATAATTTCATTCTTCTTCACAACTGAGTAATTCTTCACTGCATATATATACCACATTTTCTTTATCCATTCATCTGTTTAAGGGTGCCTAGATTGGTTCCATGGCTTGGCTATTATGGATTGTGCTGCTATAAACATAGATGTGACTGTGTCACTGTACTATGCTGATTTTAAATCTTTTGTACATATACCGAGAAGCAGAATCATATGGTGGTTCCACTCCTAGATTTTGAGGATCTTCTTACAGCTTTCCAGAGTGGTTGCGCTAATTTGCAGTCCTGTCATCAATGTATGAATGTACATTTTTCTCTATATCCTCCCAAAACTTATTTGTATTTCTGAAAATTGCCATTCTGACAGGAATGAGATGAAATTCCATGTAGTTTTGATTTTCATTTCCCTAATTGCTAGAGATGTTGAAATTTTTTTCACATAATTTTTGGCCATTTGTATTTCTTCTTTTGAGAAGTGTCTCTTTAGTTCTTTTGCCCATTTATTATTTGGGGTGGGGTATTAAGTTTTTGAGTTCTTTATATATTCTGGATAGTAATACCCTATCCAAGGAGCATATGGAAAGATCTTCTCCCATTCTGTAGGTTCTAAAGAAACTTGACTTTGGATGTGAGATGATTAGAAGGAATAGGAAAACAATAACTACAGAAATATGCAGCATGAGTTTAGGAAGTCTTTTATAGACCTGGAAAACGGATCAAGAAATCTTATTTTTCCACTTGCCAAATAACAGAGCTGGGACTTTATTAATATGGTTGATTCCAAAGCTTGCATCCTTCCACTAAACATAATAGATTGCTTTTTGAATTCAGCATTGTGTACACAATGCTAGAATGAGTGCAACACAGTTAAACCAAACACAGCACAAGCCCTAAAATGAAGTCTTAAACTTTAGGTAACTCACTTGATGTATTGTTGTGATAGAAGGTTCCAAGCAAGATTCTTCCTGGGCTGGGGATATAGCTCAGTGGGTAGAGTGCCTGTCCTGCAAGCACAAGGCCCTGGGTTCAACCCCAGCACCACAAAAAAAGAAAAAAAAAGAAGATTCTTCCTGGTAATATGAGGGTGAGTGTGCATGTAAAACACACACACAGAGTCATGCCTCCATATCCAGAAGGGATTAATTCCAGGATCCTTCTCAGATACCCAAATCTGAGGATACTTTCAATCTTATATAAAATACTATAGTATTTGCATATAACCTGTAACATTCTCCTGTACACTTTAAATCGTCTGGAGATTACTTATAATACTTAATATAGTGTAAATGCCATGTAAATAGTTATTATTGTTTAGGGAATAGTGACAATAAAAAGGTGTGTACATGTTCAATGCAGGTGTATTCTTTAAGATCTTCAATCTGGAGGGCTCACAAGCGCACACACACATACACATATACACAGATATATTCCATTTTGCCAAATTTAATGAAAAGCAAGATCAGGGCATATGTTATTCAAATGTACATTAATGTAACCGAAGAAAGGAAATTTAACTAACCTGGGTCTTAACCTCTTAGTGTTTCCTACTAGGAACCTAAGCAGCTAAGTACAGGAATTGGCATTCTTACTCATTTTTCTCAAATAAAGGCTGACTCAAAGTCCACTCAGAGTGTTTTTTGGTTAGGGTCTTCATCTATATAGAAATGTAAGAACTTTGGGAACAGAAAGCCATCTATTATACTCACAGCCACCTCCCCAGCACCTGATATGGAGAGAGAATGGATGTTGTTGAATGAATGGATACTGGTAGCTATGGAGGTTTCATCTATTTCCTGTTAGTACAACGTTCCTGTTGGTATAATTTACTTGGAATAATGATGCCTTAAAGAAGACCAAGTCCATCTTAAGAATCTATAACCTCCCTGAATATTAAAAACCCTCCCATAAAAGGTTCACCCTTACATTTCTCACCTCAGTCCAGTGGGACCACGCCCAGTCCTTTTCCCAACCCAGTGATGCACACCACAGATAACATTTTCTTCACTTTCACCTACACGCTCTCATTCAATCATCACAACACATTTTTAACCTAAAAAAGCATCATGATTCCAATTTTACCACTTAAAAGATAAGACAGATTTTTAAAAAATACTTTACAAAGCATTTATTTCCAAAGCATTCTTTCCAGGACTTGAACTAGTCTAAACAGAACAAAACAGGTAAAAGAGAAAAAAGTTTGATCCCACATAACTAAATATTCAAGGCTGGATCAAGGTTAGTTTAGACCCAGTGATTGAAAGCATGTTATCAGAGCTCTCAGGTGGGCTTTTTCCTCTCCAGCCCTGTAGGTTTCCCTCTCTGTGAACTGAAATGTATTCTTAGGTAAGTGCATAACTGAAAACTCTTGAGTTAATGATATCCTCATAATTTGTGATCCTGGAGAATAGTCCATCAACTCATGTTTCCAGGAAGCTCTAGAATATTTCCCAGATGAGCCCAGTTTGGACCATGTGTCCCACCGCGCTGTGGTCATTTCGACTAAGCATTTGGATTTGCTCAGTCTGAGTCACGTTATGGAGGAAGTAACATATTGACAATCTTGTTAGATAGGAGAGAAGTTGTTCCTAAAAGAAAATTGGTGGGCAGACTAAATATGAGAGATGTCCACAATACCAAAGTTCAGAAAAACTAAGTTCTGGACACAAAATTTCAAAAACATTAGAAGACTGAACATTTGAATGCACAGCATATGAATTGTGCTGACTCAATAAACTCGAGCCTGTGTTCTAACTCCCAAAACCCATGCCCTTCCCATGATATGCATACAGCTTCCCTACTTTTTGAGCAAAACGCTGAACTACCAAAATTCTCAAAGAGAATGGAATTCACCATTGTAGACTGGCACAGAAATATGAACATAAAATGGAAATTCTTACTCCATGATACTTTTCTATTGCACTGCTTTCTCTTACTCTTGGTGGTAAGGATTTGGTAATTGATCTTGCTAATACTTTGAAAATAAAGCATCTTCAGTGCATTCAGTTCACCAACATCAGAGACGATTTAGCTCAATAAGAAGATAGAATATGCTTCCTTAAAACATGGGGACAGGACCACTTTGCGGTTACTGTATCTGCCTGTGCTTTCATCTATTCTTTTTCATCTCCTCTCCTTTTCTCAGGTCCTACCCTATAAGGACTCTTGATTTGAATTAGTGAGAAAATGAGTGGCTTGTGAATGTAAAGTGTTTTTTTAAAATCTGTTTCATCTTTTAAAAATCAAAAGGATTTTTACTTTCTTTTCAAAGTGAGAGACAAATCTGAAAAGTATCAAGGATAGATGGAAGCATTTCCATTTATGTTACCAGGAGGCTAAGATATTCTTCCAGTGTCAACAAATGGAGAGCTTTAGTTTAAATTTTGCCAGATTCTGCCTAGGCTCCATTATTCCATTCTGCTCCACTACAAAAAGGAAAGAAAGATAGATCTTTCTTTATAATCTAGGATTCCTGGGGGGAAAGTAAGGCATCCTTTCTGGCTTTGAGGTAAATGTGTGACTTTCATTAACATTAACAGGAGGGCTTCACACTGAAAGAACAAACTTCATGTTTTTAAATGCTTGAGTGACGATTCACACAAAGCTGGAAAAAGCCTTTTGTTTTATGCAGCTATGCCCACTGCTGCAGTACTGGGATTAGGAATCACAGTAGGCTGTCCTTTTAAGTCAGTCTATCCATCCAGTCACTTCAGAACAGTGGTGCAGAAAAAGGTGTCACAGAACAGCAGTACCGTGCACCAGGCACCGTTTACCAGTCCAACATGAAGACAGAAGGCTTTCCCGCAACTCTCTTGTTGGAACCTCTCTTGTAAAAAGAAAGATCTAGCTAATTGAAAAACTGAAAAACTACTTGTAGCTCTATCATTCCTCTGGTAGGTTCAAAATAAAAAATAAAATAAAATAAAATAAAATAAAATAACACTACTACTCTTGCATTTGCAAAGACTGAAGAAAAACCACTGATATGTGCACACAAAAAATTAATCTTGATATCTCTTTTCCTCCTGTATTTAACATAGAAACAAATACTCTGTTTTCATGTTTACTTCTAAATAAGAAAAAAAATATAACTTCATAATATTTAATAATTGTGGAACAGGGAGAAAATGAATGTTTTTAAGATCCAATGAATCATAAAAACTAGTCTTTCGAAGTCATGTTTGTGTGACTTAACTAAAGATATGAAGAGAATAAATGACTGAAATTAATTCTGAAGACAAATCCCCATCAAAATGAGAAACAGCAATAACTTCCATTAAATGAGAGATCACTGGTGGTGCATGAAACGGACAGAATGGATTCATTTTTTAAAGAAATACAAATATTTAAAAGAGGTGCTTCCTAAAAAAATTAAAGGAAAAGAGCAATGGAAGACTCTCTGAGGATGTTAGTGACAGCCAATCAGCACACCTGGTGCATTTGCAGACTCACCTAGCCTCACTCTGGTCTTGCCAGAGTAGACGGCCCTCCACAAAAGGGTAGGAGCCTGTTTTAGGGAACTCCTGCAATCAGCTACCTTCCCAGTTGTGCAAGCACAGGCAAAGGAGCACCAGGCACCCATTACCTGCACTTTGCTTTGTAGATACCCATCTCCAAAGACATTTCAGATTTGTTTTACACTTTCTGGATAAGCCTGTGCAGTCCTGGAGAAAACAGAGACCTACGAGGTTATAAGGAATGTTCAGGAAGAGCTGAGGAGCACTGGGTGTGTTCTAGCTGACCCATGCATCCTCTTAGAGAACACTTTTAGAACTAGAAACAAGGCCACAAACTGATAAGACATCCACACATCCGTTAGCTTTTATCACTAGACACTCCCATCCTGAATGCATGACCAGGAACAACTGTGCTGTCTTCAAGCTGAAAAGAAAGGGTGCTGTGGTTTTAGGATAACATTGAAGGCCAAGAACCTGCTGGATAATTTCCAGATTACAAAATATTCTTAGTGTGACATGATGGATTCAGCAGTGATTGTCCAGAATAGAGAGGGCAAACACACATACACGTCATGTTTTACAGCTCCAAAAGAGAAATAAGTTTGTATTTAGTTGTTACTGGGATTTGTTTGTGTCTGGTCATAAGTTCAGAATCTTTTATCTCATTAGAAAGTCTGCCAGGCAATAAAGGTGTATGGAAGAACAAGATTCTGTGAGAACTGTCAGAGTTGGAAAACAGCCGCCTTGAGGGGCTCCAGTGCCACCTGGGAAGACCAGACATGGACACAAAGTTTTCTTAAGGACAATTTACAATCAAGATCCAGGATAGGGTGGGAGACAGAGAGAACAAGAGAGATATTTTATAAATATATATATATATATTTTTGGAGCCTGAGAGATGTTTAAAAAATACTTCTTAGTCTCAGGAGCAACGTAGCAAAGCAACAAGTAACTCTCCCCAAAAGGGTAAGCTAAGAGCAAGCAGCTTCCTTACGTCTGGATTTACCTATATGCCTGACGAGTCAATTATGAAGAGGAGAAAAGCATGGGATGAAGAAAAGGAGGAGCCTTGGACACTGGCTCAGGTCAGGAGGTAGAGGTTCCTCCTATCCCATTTGCCCCTTGGCCCTGATCTCTCTCTACTGCCCACACTTCTGGGAGACAAAACTGCCCACCCTCAGTTTTCCTTCATTCTTGTCCACCATGAATAATATGTGCAGCCAGCCCATGGAAAACATTGACCCACTTTCAAACCTCTTCCAGGTCTTGTCGCTGTTTCTATTTGGATTAAGTTTTATTTCTCTTCCAATACCGCCAGTGTCCATTACTGCATGTGCTACTTAAATGCTCAGTAACTTGTAAAGTATGTTCACTATCTCCTGTAGATAGATAAAGGTTCAATTTAAAAATGTAACCCTCAAAGTACTCAGTCTGATGCTTTCACCTGCTATAATCTTTCTCCAGTCTATTGCATATATTTAGATTCAGCTAACATGGTCAGTTCACTGACTCTGTATCAGGCCTCCTTTTTTCCCCCTCACACCTTTCCTAGTGCTGGTATGCACAACTTTTCTTTTCTCCACATCTGCTTTTTTCAACTTCCCTCTCTAATTATCAAGTTTTAAGCCACCTCCTCCATGATGCCTTCCCTAATCACTTCAAGATGTTTTCTTCTTCTTCTTAACACATAATTTATGCCATTTACATGGTCTTTAGAATATCCTCTGGATTATAATTAGGTGTGTGTGGGACAAGGATTGAGTTTTCTTTAGCGTCAACACAGTAATTGACACACAGTAAGAACTCAGTAAGAATTTTCTGGAAGATAAGAAACTGAGAAAACTTATCACAACTCGACTGAGGAAACTTATCAATCATAATACTAGGAATTGAGATTTGTGGTATAACTTTATGAAGGAACATTAAATAAGGCAGTAATCCAAAAGGGTGGAATAAATTAGGATTGCTAGCGAAAAGAATTAAAGGAACTATTGTTAATGCACACTTACATTCTAAGTCACCTCCCACAAACTAACATCCTGTCCAAGGACAGACTTGTCCATTGTGTAAGGGAATGAGATTTTTGGTCCCTGAGTGACCCGTAAGTCTCCTTGTCACTTAATTCTGTACTCAATGTGCTGCTGCAAAGAACCCTGCCCATTTCCTAACTATGCAATTCAATTATTTAGTAATTGTTGATATTTTTAAGACATGAAAGCACCTTGTCTAAAATATGGTTAAAACAAAACTATTAAAATCTTAATGTACTGGAACTAGCTTGAATTCAGCAGCCTATGGTTAATATCATCAAAAAACCATCTATCTTACCTTGCTAGAGTATTTTCAGGTGAAAACTTTGGGAAGTTCTGTTAGTGTTGTATATTTGTGTGGCAACTGAAAAATAACTGAAAAATCTACCTCTGTGGGGGTTTCAGAGTTTTTTTGCACACCCCAAGATGAAGCAAACAGTCCATGCATTGCATTCATTTGCCTTTGCAACTCTGTCATGAAAACATCTGATTCATAGTACAGGTGAGCAGTAGAGGATCTTTCTGTCATTCACTTATCTGTCCCTAGGAGATGATTTATTAAAGTGGGTAATGAAAGACCACATGAGGTTCAAATGCTGACTATTAGAATCAAAAAGACAGCCTGGCACAGTGGTGTACACCTGTAATCCCAGAGGCTCAGGAGGCTGAGGCAGGAGGATTGTGAGTTTAAAGCCAGTCTCAGCAACTTACTGAGGCCCTGAGCAACTCAGCAAGACCCTATCTCTAAGTAAAATATAAAAAATGGTGGGTATGAAAAAAAAAATGAATGCTGATGTAGGAAGTCCATAGCAAGAGTTCACTCACCTTCACAGTGATGTAATTCTTTCATATCTAAATGTCTCTTAAAAACAAAATTGTTTTTCCATTTGTGATAAGAAAACCTAGGAATTCTTATCTTAAAAATTATATAGCACACATAAAACTGGGAATTAATTGGTTAAAATATAATGCCCACATCACCCAGATTCCTTGTTATTACAGACGAAGTTTGGTGTGTTGTGAGGGAATGAGGGAGATTATTCCAGTTGGATCTAAGCAGAAAATGACACTTTCTGACCAGATAGGTGATACATGCCATTTGTCATTACACTGTGTAGAATGTCAACATCACAAGAGGAAAGAAGCTACCCCAGAGAACACAGTTGCAGTCTACAGGACAGAGAGCAGCAGAGAGCTGAGGCCTCCTACTGCCATCTTCACTAATAGGTCCATGAGTCACCACATCGTCACAGAACATTTTAAAGGAGCGGGAGAAATCTATTAAAATGGGGGGAAATCTACTGAAAAAGACTAAAATCTTTTTGAGCAAGTACTACAGCAAGAAACTAAGAACGATCTGAGGGAAAAATTATCATAAGGGGAAAAAATAGAATTCCAAAACAGTTGGTTTAGAAGAAAACAACCTGCAAGAAAAGGAAGGGGTCTAGAGAGAAGCACATGTGCTTCCTGGGCCATTTGTTTAAGGGCTAATGACATTTCTTCAGTGAGGAAGAATGGAGGATTTGTAACCCAGTCCACTGTATCTTCTTTATAGTTTGTTGTAAATAATAGGTATGACTTTCTTTACCAGCTTGGGCATCAAAAATGGTCACAGGGCCCTTATTTTACTGAAGGACTTGTACCTCTGTTAGTTAGACATAAGCAGAGGGTCAGAAGTTTAAGAAAATACTTAGTGAAGAACAAATCAGTAAATCAAAAGTCGTGCCTCAGCGGCACTGCAAGGTCTAGCAGGATAGCTATTTCAGGACTGCTGCCTGATCTCAGCCCTATAAACTATTCCTCTTACTACAGGGAAGAGAGATAAAACCAAAGCACAAGGATATATTTGCTCAAAAGAGCTTAATTGCTAAGGCATCTTAAGCAAGATGCTGCACAAACACAAACTAGAGATTTCCAAGCCAAGGAAAGTAGGATAATTAAGACTTGAGCCAACCAGTCATAAATTCTGTAAAACCAGTTCCAGTTAGGACCTGGCAGCCAGGCCAAGATGATCAAGAGTTGCCCTTAGGTTATTAGCTTATGTTGTCTGTCAATGCAGAGCTGAGAGGTGACACTTGGGTGGAACCTTCTAACAGTCTTCCTCCTGCTCCAATAAAACCTGGGACAGAAGGAAATGAGCTGTCACTCTCCTTTCTGAGGGGACCAACTCTCTCCCTTGAAAGAATCTTTTTCCCTTTCTTCTTTTCCTTCTACTAAACTTTACTATGATTTTACTGAGTCTCATGTCTTGTTTGACATCCCTTCAGCAGGAGCACAAGATCCAAGAACACAACATAAACCTATTTATAGGAAATCCAAGCACTTTGACAGGAAGGTGCTCCCCCACCCCTCTCTTTCTGCCCTGAACTTGTCCAATCATCCAGAGTTTAGTTCAAAGGGAGCCAGGCCCTGAGAGTCAATGAGTGATCGTTAAAGCTAGGAGGGACAGACAGACCCATCAAATTTGGTCAGCCCCCAAATGCTGGACCAGTCCTACCCACAGCTCTTAGATTTTAGCATTCATCAGGGGCCAAGAGGTGGGCCTGATCTTCTCTATGTGGTATATTTCTTTGTCAGCAGCAAACTCTTGTGACTTCCCTTTAAATTTTAAAACTTGGTTAAGATTCTTAGTTCCCTCCCTCCCAGAAGAATTCTCGTTCCTTATGCAATAGCTTAGACCCCTCAACAAAAGCTATCTTTGCCAGAGAATAGGTGGCCTTGGCCACGATCACAAAAATTTCTGTTGCATCCTTTCCCCAAGCAACAACTGCCTAGTCACCTACATTTGCATTAGGAGGGGTCCCTCCAAAAGAGGAGAGAAAAATTGTATTTTTAAATTAGTCTCTCTGCCTAACTATAGAAGAATCAGGCATGGTTAACTATTCAAATTGTCTGAATCAATAAACAATACCATGCAAAATACAACCAATTGTATTTACTTCTAATTACACAGTTTCCCTCATCCTGGATGAATTCTTTCATCATTTTCCTTCAATAGTGTCTATATTCCATCACCTGTTCTAAGGAATCTTCCTAAGGAATACAGCTCCTTTTGGAGCTTAGTGTATGGGGAGGAAAAAGGTGAGAAGCACCTTGAATGAAGCTGCCTTGGGGAGTGGGATTCCTCTCTCAGGTAGATGAGCATGTTCTAACACAACATAAAACTACTGAAAGAGGTCCATGATGGTCTGCGCCAAAGTCCCTTTGTGGAACAGATTAGTCCTGGAATGTTTTTCCTGGCGAAAAGGAACGAGTTAGAAAAAAGAGAAACAAGTTTATGACTGTTCATGGGACCCTGAGCACCTGTTCCAACAGCCCCGGGGCTCTGCATCACTAGTGTGCATGACAGGGCTTCCCTTATCGGTGAAGATGTGGACCTGCCGGCTATCACCAAAAGGGCACAGAACCACACAGCTCTGTGCTCGTGACAAAATGAATACAAGCCACGTAAGGGATGCAATCAAAGCACCAAGCAATTCTTTAGTCTTCCCTATCTTACTCAATGGCATGAGAGTTTTCATGTGTTCTTTTGACATACTGCTATTAACAGAGAAAACCTACATCTTGATGTTGACCTAGGAATGAAAAGCTGATGCCGTCATTGTCCATCAATGTGGATCTGAAATAAGATCTGGGAAGATAAAAAAAAAAAATAGGCTATTTGTGGCACTGGAGCCTGGGGTGCTGAGAAGCTGACCACAGGGTAATGTATACTAAAGTTTCCACAAAGAGCTGGGAGTAGGTTGGCCAGCTGAGGTCATTCAGGCAGCCAGCCCACGTGACGTCTCACTCTGCAAGGGGGTAAGGCTTGTGCTCTTCTCATTCATTGCTATAGTATGAATACAAAAAGAAAATAAAGGGGTCAGCAAACTCCTATCAGGCCTGGTGAACATGGGTTATGGGTCAGCGGTCATGCCCTCCTGGAATCCCAAGTCTCATGATATGGTTAGATCCAACCTTTAACCTTCAGTTTAGTTCCCTGTGGATGTACTGACACTGTTAGAGAAGTAAATGACATGAAGAATGCCTCATTTCTGCTTGTTGCAACTGTCCCAGGAAGGTGTAAGTGACCAACATGAGTAAACATCCTATGCTGTTCTTGTCATCCAGTGCAATTTAACTTGGTTGCTGAACCTCTTTCTTGTTCTTTTTTTTTCCCCTTAATTTATAAAACCAAGCCCCTCAGATGCCATTTATGGAGCATTTATTCTGGGAAACTCAAACTTATTAACTTTATTAAGGGCAACTAGAACTTGAGCTTTTTTTCCCACCAGGCATCCATCCTCAGTAGGGTTGAAATAAACTCTTTGTTCCCATCCTCAGTGTGCCTCAACTTGTCCTTTAGGTTGACAATTACTACTGCCTAACACAGTGCCTGAAACTTTTATGTGTTCAATAGACACTTGTGAAATGAGTGAATGAGCTCTTTTGTAATTTATTAAAACAGAACTGTCTGAAAAGGGGCTTCTCTCATGTTTTGGATATTCGTATGAGTGATGGAGTAATAACATAAATACTTACTCAGACATGCCTGTGAGTGCTAAAATTAAAACAAACACCTTAAGATTCCTGTCTTACAAAGATGAAGAAATTGAAACCCAATGAAATCAAGGCCACATATCACTGGTTGGACTCAGAGCCAGACCTCAAACCAAGGAGTCTGGCTCCAGTCCATATCTTGAACCTCTTTATCACCTGCCATATGACCTGTCTGGCATGATGTGACCACACCACCATATTACCTGGAATTAGTCACAAGCCTGTATCCAGAGTGCAGTGTTACAAACACTAACCTGATTCTTCTAAGGCATTGACCTGTGTCTTCCACAATCCTTGCTCCACTGGGAGTCTGGCTGCAGTGAAATTGTCTACTCCTTTTGTGAAGTCTCTATGTGTTCTTTCATTTCTCACACCAAGAACACTCTTGTGGACATCACCTGCTTAGAGGAGCTATTTGCTCTCCAGTAGGTCATACAAAGGCACCACTTCTACGCTTCAGCTGGAGATGGATGTACCATGGCTCCCTATTACTTCTTTTCCTGCCTCACAAGGGGATGGTGGGAACTAATGGTGCTGGGCAAATTCTGTTTTGTTAACACTACAACCCAGATGAAAGATCCTAAAGCAGTTCAAAATATAAACAGTTCTAAAAACACACACATACTTGACACATTTTTCTTTCTGGTCAGAAAAAAAAGGAAAAAATTTCACTTAAATAAATCAGAGGGCAAAATTAAGATGTGCCAGAAGTCCATTCTGTCATTCCATCTGGCCAGTTTTTAAAAGGTGATTTAGAAATAAAGAAAGGGAGAAAAAATGGGCTCAAAATTGCTTACCTCCTTTGAACTAATTTCATAATAACATGATTATGGTAATATATTTAATAAATATAAATGCAGGGAGAGGTAAAGATAAGTATGGCCTATGTAGATAGTACTGAAAATATATTCACTTCCCAAATATCTATCAGTTGGTAAGATGGACCCAATAATCTTTTCATAGAGGTTCTGAGATCAAAGCAATGCAAGGCTGGAGCCCAAGGGTCAAAATTGCGTTGAGAAGTAATAGGCATATTTGATGACCATAAAATGCTTCACATATATAGCTCTGTGCAACACCACCAGTAATCACAGCCCTAACCTGTGTGAGATGTGCTCTTCCTCAGAGTTAACTGCTCATCTGCTACTTGCTTCTCCCAGCAGTGCCACTTAGTACATTTGCTCACACTTACATAAATAAGAAAATCATTTCCTGGTGTTCTATAAGCATGAAAAATTCTTCCTGGGGAGACCAGTTTACCCACAAGACGACCTCTGTTCAGGAACTGTGGATCCAGAAAAATAAAAATCTGTAGAATTAGACTTTTCTTACTCAACTTCTTTTTGTTTTCCCCCAAATAACTACCTATTCATGAGGTTGAACTTGGTCTTCATGCCTCCCAAGCCTAAAAATGGAGGCAGTTCCCTTTCTTCAAAATCATCCTAAGAGATTTCACTGGATGTGAGTGTGAATTTTTTATTACAATTCCAAATATATTTCTTTAATATTTGTGACTCTTTCACATAAAGATAATTTCTATAATAAATTAGAAAAAATAAATCTTGCATATTACAGGGGGGTTAGTAAGACTATTTCATTCAAATGAGATTTGTTAAAAAATGTATTTGCAAGGAAATTTATTTAATATGACTGAAATGGCATTTTAAAGGGGTCAATTTTCATTGAAGTCTTGTGCTGTAATAATAGCATAAGTCTTCTGTATGCCAGATAGAAGTATCGTCCTGTTATCAAAGATAGTATGGGTTTTTTTTTCCTACAATGCATAGTTAGTTCCATCTGCATTTTGAAAAAAAAAAATCCCTTTGGCCAGATTCTAATATGATTTCACAGGAAAATTCCTATTGAGGCTGACTGAATTCCAATATAATTTGAAAGCAATTAAACTTTATCAAAGGAATTATGCAATAGAATTATCCTGGAAAAGAATCAGGCCCAAAGAAAGTAAAACAAGCAGATCTAGGTCTTTGGGGCAGCTCTAAGAATTTTTAGTCCTATTGATTCACTAAAACTAGTGCTCCTGTGGTGGGTAAAGCATTATGAAGCATCATTCAGCCCTCTGAAATGGAAATGTTCTTCAAACTCAACAGTACATCTCTAAATGATCTTTCTTATATAACCCGAGGTTTAAAACCTCTAGTATGCTGCATTAAACCATAATCTAAATCTGATTCAGCACAAGGTTTCCCATTTAAAACCCTTTCTTCTGTGTTTCCTTTGTCTTTCTGAAAAACCTTTAAAGAGTCAGCTTCAACTCTCCATCTCACTATTTCAGTGAGTGTCAGATGTACTTTATACAAAAGCACCACAGAAAATAACTCTAGACAAAGGAAAGGAACCCAGAAAAAATACAAGACTGTTTTCTTTGTGCATATTCTTATGGCCACATTACATCATTGCTGTATAATGCCTTATCTTTTTCATAATACTCTATACTTTGACCCAAGACAATGTACTTGCATTTAACCAAGAAAGGTTACTTTTCATCATGTCAATATTTGCTTATATTAATATATTAATAGAAGTGCATGAATAGCATTCTAAGGAAAGTGAGGTTTTCTGGGTGTCTATCTATGCATGTGCCATCTTGTGGTTGGCTGTGGAGTTAAGACTTAAACATCATTTACCATCATACACTAATTAATCACTTTGAGTTAATTAGGTAAAACGGAAATGAAATGGAAAAAAAGAATTTCAGAGTACTTATGCAATAAGTTAATTATTATACTGTTTCTTAAACTTTAAATGATCAAAAATGTGTTGAGCCCACCTTCAACTATAATGATGATGCTTGACCCAATCTGACAACAAGGCAGATTAGTGGTTGTCAAACTATGAAACCAGCCTAAGTGTCCATCAATGAATGACTGGATAAAGATAATGTGGTATGCATGCACAGCCATAAAGAAAACTGAAATTATGTCATTTGAAGGAAAATAAATGGAACTCGAGTCCATTATATTAAGTGAAATAAGTCAAACTCAGAAGGTCAAGGGTTGTATCTAGTCTCTCATTTGTGCAAGCTAGAGAGGTAAAAGGAAAAGAAGCAGGGGGCAGGAGGATCCCATGAAAATCAAAAGGAGATCAGTGGAGGAAAAGGAACCAGGGGGTGGGAAGATGGGAAGAAGAGGGGAAGTGCTGGGGAGTGATATTGGCCAAATTATGTTGTGCGTTTACAAACATGTAACAACAAACCCCATCATATATGACTATAATGCACAAAAAAAAAAGAGGGTCAGGAGAAGAAAAAGATGAAAGGAAGGATGAAGAAGGGAGGAGGAAGAAGGATTGAAGGGAGGAGGAGGAGGAGGAGAAGGAATAAGAACACCTCCCCCCCAACAACAACAACCACAACCCCCCTCACTGGGCTAGAACAAACCTTAAAGACAGGCTTCAAAGCTACCCTTACAAAGGGGCTCAAATTGCATTGAATCAGATACAGAGCAAGCTATGTCCCGGGGCACTGCCAAAAACAATATGGCAACCAGCCAGCAACTGGCAAAACCTAACAGCTAGTTGTGATACCCAAGGAAAAACACAACTTAAAATACCATGTTCACAGTCCCCCAGACTGTGAACATGTCTGGGGATATGGTCTCTGAGGAACCACATCATAGGCTTCACATTGCAAAAGTAGTAGACCTTATAAAAATAGTGCAGCGAGGTCACTGAACAAATAAGCAAGCAAACAACAACAGAAAAACACCTTTGGAGGTGAAAAAGGGAAGGAGCAGAAATGAATACAGAAGGTCAGAGAAATATGGGAGTCCATTAAGTGCATTAATATAATGTGAGAAAAAGAGAGGGGGGCAGAAAAAAGTTATTCCAAAAACAATGGCCAAATTCCTCAAATTTGACAAAAACATTAATGTACACATCTGAAAAGTTCAGAAAACTCCAACTACTAAAAGCAGAATCATATACCAACCTAGCACAGTAAGAATGCTGGGGGGGAAGGAAAATTCTGACATTAGCAATAAAAAAATGATTGGTCATATAGAAGGGAGCTCCCTTAAGTTTAGAAGATGACATCTGATCAGACACAATGGAGGCCAGAAGGCAGAAGGATGTCATATCAAAAACAAAAGGTTGTTAACTGAGAATCTTACATTCAGCAGAACCATGTTTCACATGGTTAAAAAAGGTAAAATGAAGACATTCCATGTAAACAGAAACTAAGAGGACTTCTTGCTCACAGATATGAGAAATACTGAAAGAAGACTTTGGCCTGAAGCAAAGTGATCCCAGACACTAATCTGAATTCTCACCAAAATATCAAAGTGTACTGGTAAATATGATTAGGTAATTATGGAAGAGTAGAAATGCACATTTCTTGCTTCTTATTTAAAAAGCAGTTGTATGAAGCAGTATGATAAAATTGTACCTTTAGGCCTAGAACATATACAAATGTGATGTATTTAACAATAACAGTACAAATGAGATAGATGAGAGCCAAGCAGAATAGGAGCAAGGAAATGACCAAATGAAAATAACCTGAAGTGATAAACAAGAACACTAATATAAGAAGCTATACACTCATAGACCTACTCACCTTCCTTTGCACAGCTTATTTAATATGCATACAATTATATAGAGTAACATATAAGTATATAGAGTAACCTTAACCATGAATTATTGGATTTGATATATATATGCACACACATATATGTGTAAAAGTTGTTTGTGCATAACAATAATAGCACAAATGGGAAAGAAAGGATAGAGCTGTTGAAGAGTAACTAAGTAGCTCACTGTAACCAACCTTGTATAAACTGGAAGTAGATTCTGATAAAATAACATGTCTATGATAAGCCCTAGAGCAACCACTAAGAAAATAAACTCAAAAAAGTGAAAAATATCATTAAAGTAATTGAAATATTATGCTTGAAAAATATTTATCTAATGTAAAAATTCAACAGAGAAGGAACAGAATAACAACAACAAAAAGACATCAAAAGCAAAAACCAAAAGGCAGATATAAATCCAACTATCTAAGCTACATTAAATGTAAATGGGTTAAATAACAATCAAAAATAGAGACTATAAGATTGAATGTTTTAAAAAAGATCCAATTGTAAGCTGACCAAATGGGCACAATTTAGATTAAAAAAAAAATTAACTGAATGTAAAAAATATGAAAAAAAAACATATCATGTGAACAGCAACTATAAGAACACTGGAGTGGCTATAGTAATATATGACAAAGTATATATTAAAGCCAAAAATGTTACTAGAGAAAAGAGCGATATTTTATAATGATAAAGATAATTCCATCAAAAAGATGTAACATTTGGAAACACACACACACACACACACACACACACACACACACACACAAAAATACCTAACAAAAGAGACCCAAAATGCATGAAGAAAAAATTGATAGAACTGTAGGGAGAAATGATGATTCATCAATAATAGAGACTGCAATTCTCTACTTTCAATATTAAACAGAAGTAGAAGAGTAAAACAAGGAAAATAATAGGCTTGAAGAACACTATCAAACATCTAGATCTAACAGACATGTATAGAACATATCATCCAACAACAGAATATCATGACAATTTAAAAATATGTATAATTCAATTTTAAAAACTTTGGGAATCCATAAGTATGCAGAAATTAAATACACTCCTAACATTGGGTCAAAAATTAATTATAAGGAAATTAGAAAATGTTTGAATGAAAATGCAAAGATAGCATACTTAACTATGGGTAAGATCCCAGGCTAAAAGAAAAAGAAAAAGAAGAAAACATACCAAAAGTTATGGGATGCTTAAGGAAATTTTATAGCTGTACAACACCTTGATTAAAAAAGAAAATCTCTAATCAACAATCTAAACTTCTCCCTCAAGATACTGGAAAAACACACAAACTCCAAAGCAAACATTAAATAAGAAAATAAAAATGAAGATTAGAGCAGAGATTAAGAAAACAGAGAATGGACACATAATAGAGAAAACCACAACCAAATCAAATTTTGGTTCTTTGGAAAGGTCAACAAAATTGGCAAGCCTTTAGCTAGGCTGACCAACAACGAAAATAAGAGGACTCAAGTTATCTTACCTGACAAAACTTCTAAGAACAATATCACTTAACACATGCAGATGCAGGTGATGGCTGCAAACTATTTGAAAAGGTACCTTTCTGGCATTTGTTGTTTTATAAACAAAACCCACCCTAAGTCAAATTTCAAGATGTATAAAATTTGTCATTTATCATTAGCTAACTCCCTCCCCTGTTTCAGTTCCCATTGTATAGCTTTTACTTTTCTTTCCCCACCTAGGATCACAACAAAATAGAAATCAGTTATTTATGGTTTCGTTGATAGACAAATTGCCCTATCAAATCCCTTCCTACAAACACTGGTGTTCTGCACCTCTGCTGCGTAAAAGGTTTTCCATATTAAAGAATACGAACCCTCCATACAATCTCACAATCTTAATCATGAACTTAAAAATGAACTACTAGTTCATTTCAGAAATGCACAGAAAATAATTTTGATTGCTTCCCTCCTGCCAAAAAGAAAAAATGTTTTGGAGGATGAAATATGGGACATTAGGCATCACCATGGAGTCATTTATATCAGTTTTTGTTGTTGTATGTGCCTATACTGTATATTTCAAGAAGAGATGACGGGAGACTATGGGAGGACTGAGATGTTGAGTCCAAGAACAGACCCTGCTGTTCAGGAGAAGAGACTGGCATCTCCACACTGTTCTCTCCCAGGTCTTAAAGAGAGAGGGTCCACCAAAAGGGAACAAGGAGCACCATGTGACTGGCCATATAAGCAGGGCCTCAGATCTAGTCTTCTGAAGTTAATTACAAATGAGGCTACCTCTGCAGCGCAAGTTTGCACATGTATGGTAACAGTACTAGTCTGTAAGACATAAATGTTTATACCATGATTTTTTTCAACTACATTTGGCTATTTCCTCATTGGTGAATGTCAGGATTTACAAAGCAAGTATCAAGGGCCTCTCTCTGTCTTCACATGCTCTCCCTACTGTGATCCAGGGCAACAAAGATATCCCAACCCTTTGCAAGTTCTGCCTTCCTCACTGCTGCTGCTCTAGTCCTTTCTCTTTCTGACCAGGACTCCATGATGTACCTTTCTTGCTTCCATTCTCAGTGAAATCTGGTTTTATTTGTTTTGTACCAGGGATTGAACGCAGGTTGTTTAACCACTGAATCAGACACCCAGCCCTTTTATTATTTTGAGACAGGGTGTCACTAAGTTGCTCAGAGCCTCATCAGGTTGCTGAGGCTGGCTTTGAACTTGTGATCATTCTGCCTTAGCCTCCTGAGCCACTGGGATTACAGGTGTGTGCCACCACACCCAGCTGGTATGATTTTTATTTGTATTAATGCTCCTATTAACACCACCTCTACCCAATACCACATCTAAAACCTCTGAATTCATTCTGCCAACTTCTTAGATATTTCACATCACAAAATGCCTTCAAATTGGAACTATGTTATTAAAGTCATTCGTTTTACAACAAATATAACAACAAATATTTATTAAGTTCTTGTTTTTTATCAGGCACTCTACTTCTTTACATAAATTATCTAATTCCATCACATTTAACTGCAACTAAGTATATACTTAAATTTGCTAGTAGTACTAAATTAAAATAAGGATATCGTTGGTCATTTTTGAAAGAAATGTTTTTAACATACCTAAGAGGTCAAGTCCATAGAACGAAAACACTTTGAAGTTTTACAAAGTGTAAAGCACTAAATTAATACTGGATACTATTAAATTTATATTTCTGTTTGTGGAAAATAAAGTTATTCCTGGTACACTGTACCCACCTTCTATTAATCCTGTATGTTTCTTACACTTTTTGCAAATTCTTAGAAACCACAGCTTCAGATATATCAAATAAGTATGATTAGATCCACATATTTAATTAAATCCTTTAAGAATGTAATGTATAAGGTATTATGTTGTAATAATTCACAAAATGTTTTCCATAACAGACCAGCCTGACATTGTGGTATGAGTACTAAAAAATAACATGAGACATGATTTGTACTAATCTTGCACAATGCATTTTGAAGCTCTAGGCTGTTCTTGATCGAAACTCTTATTTTATTACCAAGAGTTACTCTAGTCTTGGAATGAGTGAATTTTGTGTTGGAGACAGGAAATGAATGACTGCTAACGCTGGTAATGTATTTTTCCTGTCTCAATATTAATACATAATATATATTCATATTAATAACAACTCTGAAAACTAGTTTCATTCCTTCTACACATTAGCAATAAACAGTATGTGCAAAAATATGAATACTAGCAGCAGTGATGTAGATATATAATATGGGATTTCTTTTGACTGTACAGCCATTTCTAAAATTTAATTACAGCATTGTACAGGAAACTGTCATAGATGTCCATCAAAGCTGGATTAGAGGAGGACAAACAATGCAGGCTTTGAGGATAAACTGAAGCTGCAGCTCAAAAGTTTCCATTTCTCATCCAAGGGCACCATAGGACCATTGTCTTCCTCCTGGAGGCAAAAAGAATGAATCAATTATGTTAGTGACATTCCTCCACAGCACACTGGAAAGTCTTTATACCGTCTAACCACAGACAGTAAAAGCTAAAAATTTTATAAGAAAATGTAGAAATTTTTAAAAATCCTCATGTTCAAGTTCATTATCTCTGTATTTTTCCACAAAGTCTACCATGATTTTATTTCTATGACAGATAATTAGTGCAAAATTTCACAGAAACTAATAGTTTAACCAAAATAAATAAATAAATGCTTGAACTATTTCATAAACAAAAATTTGCTTTTCATATCTAATAAATACAAATAAAGCTTTAAATTACTGCCATTAATTTCATGTGTAAGAACCAGAGATGGATGGTAATCCAAGAGCACAAAGACCACTTCTTTATCCACAAATTTTACAATTCAATTAAGTACATGGACAAATAATAAGTACAAATTACTATATAAGACAACAACACTTTTTAAGATAATGAATAACATGCTTCCCACTTAGGGAAATGACATTGGTTAAAATTTTAGTTAAACAACATTCTTCTTATATCACCAGCAATGGGAGCAGGAATACAAACACTTCGACAGATGCCTCATGTAAAGTGGTCCAATTTTTTAGACAATAAGCACCTACTGAAATTCAGAATGCATAAACTTTTTCATCTGGGATTATACTCCTAGCGACCTACACTACAGATAAAATCACCCACTAATACAAATACTTTATGTGAGAGGATATTCACAACAATAGAGAAGTGGAAACAAATTAAATGGCTTCCTTCCTTAGTAAATTACAATACGGTGAAATACTTTAGGGTGTGTATCTGTGAATGTGCTTGTTTACAGTATATACATGTACATAAGTATATATATGTGTACCATTTCTGAATTCAGCAGTCTGTTAGAAAATATTTGTAATCTTGGTTATATATTTACAAATTACATTTCAAATAAGATAGCAAGTCATGATGCAATATTTTAAGAAATGTTAAAAATTTATTTTTTAATTAAAAATTAAAATTGTATATATTTACCATATATAACATTTTGAAATATATATGTTTGAACATTTTTGTGCACATAAGGGAATGGCTAAAGCAACCAAACTAAAGTATTATTTCACATAGTTGTCATTTTGTGGTGAGAACACTTCAAAACTACTCCCTCAGCATTTTTCAAGAATACAATATATTGTTTTTAACTATAGTCATTATGATGTTCCTGGTCTCCTCCTAGATGAAAGTTTCTAAACTCTGACCAACCTCTTCCTAACGCTCTCTCCTGGAATCAAACCTGTAAAATTGAGCCTCAAAAAGATATTTTCAAAGGGAAAATAGGACATTGTTTGTATATATATTTTGACAAGTTAAGTCCACAAATTATAAAATGATATAAAACTGACAATCAAATTATAAAAATCACAGCATTTCAGAGGTAAATGTATGAATTTTCCGCAAAAGGAAATAATCCTGAGTCCTCTATTTCCCCAAAAGTGTTCCACGTAACACAAAAAGTTGGTTAACAAAATGAATCCATGTTCAAAGAAACTGTGGAGACTCTGGCAGAGTTAATTCAAAACCACTGCAGAGTCTGTACTATGCTAATGTGCACTGTAAATCTCCCAAAGGATATTCTACCTGGAAATCTCCAGACACACGTGGACAGTCCCTCCTGCACTACAGAACTCACCTGGGAATGGCTGGCCTAGAGGTGTATTCTCTAAGCTATGAAATATAATTTCATTTTAATACTATATCCAAACTTTCAAAAATTAAGCTACCAGGTTCCAAAATATCAATGAAGAGATGCATAGGCAAATGTGCAGTTACTCTAACCGATCAGGTCTTCCCAAAAAGGCATAATTTTAACATTTAGCACATATCTGCAGGGCAAAAGACACACACGCCCACCTGTGTCCCTTTCAATTTGAAGCTCAAGGGCATGATTCAGGGGGTTCCCAGCATATGTTGAATGAATTTTAATTTGCCTGGGTGTATAATCTGCTAATGAACGTGGGTACTTGCTCTGCTCAAATTTCTCTCACAGAGGAAACTAAAAAGAATACACTATGAGGTTGAGTTTTCCCCCTCTATATTGTTTAAACAGAGAAAATGACACCTCCCAATGGCAAGACTCTCTGATGATGGTCTTTATATTAGCTTTCCTCCCAAAGTGTACACTTGATGTTGTTTACTGTAGGCATCAGATTAACTGGAAATACATTTCAGTCGATCACATTCTAGGGTATGGATTTGGAATCAGCGAAACCCATGTTCAAATTTCAGATTCTCCACCAAATTGCTGTAAGATTTTAGGCAATGTACATGACCCTTCTGATTCCCAAATAACAATACCTACCTCTTAGGGAATATGTGAGAATGTAATACGGCAGTAGGTATAATAAGCTGAACATAGTACTTCCCAGACACATAAATAAGCTACTAAGAATGGTTTCAGTTGATTTAAAAGACATCTCTCTAGCAGAAAAAAAATATAAAACTTGTGCCCAACACAGATGTAAAATATGGCTCATTATTTCCCATATCACTTGTCTGAAATTTACTTTCCAGTGTTTTACGGTCAGTTTCCATGGGATAGGGACGTATGGTCTCATCTGCACCATTTTCCCAAAACCCGGCACAACATCAGATCCAAAGCAAACATTCCAAGAAAATGTGGGTGTGTGTGTGTGCCAAAAAAATGGAAAACAGCAACAGTAGCAAGTGCTCCTGTTTGAACTTTTTTGTGTCAAAATTCCTCACACACATAATTTTGAGGGTTTAAATAGTTCTAACACGTTTGCTATAAAAACTATCTTTCCCTATCCCATGTGTCCCCAATTTTGTACTCCTCAACTCTTTTCTCGGATTATTTTATTAATACCCTGGAGCTAATGGCATGATTGTATGACTACCAATTTGTTTTCATATTATAAACCGACTTTCCCTGTGAGGTTGAAGATCTGACCTCCTTCCTTCCTGTCAGCATCACTTACCCCGTGTGCACACACCTGTACACACACTCGCTCCACCCCAGACACACACAAACCCCTCCTGTCACTCCATCCTCCAAACAGAGTCATGCAGTAATTTTTGTTGGGTCACTATTCAGTTTCTATTATTGTAATAACATAAATATTATTAAACTGAACTACATGTCTTCAAATTCCCTTTCCTGAATGATTATGTATCTTGGGCTTTTATATCTAGTTGTCTGATTCAAACCAAATCTACTTACCAATTGCCTGACTCTCCTCTCCAGTTCAAACCCAGCATTTTATCACTAGAGAAAACAAACTTCTAGAACCTTCTCCCCAGTTCACATCTGAATGCCCTCTAAGCCTATGGATTGCTCCAGTGCCATCTTGGGCCCCTTGCATTTCTGCTTTGCTGGATTTCCTGTTTTCTAGATCTCACATCTTTTCTCTTCACTCATTTCTTCACTTTGCTGAGACACAACTAGTAGCTTCTTGCGAAATAAATTTTTGATGACCTCGATATCTGAAAATGACCATCTACTTACATACTTGGCTGGGAGTTTAAGTAAGGAATTCTTTAGGTGGTTTGAACTTTTCTGCAGAATTCTGTGGGTCATGCTCACTGACTTTGGCCTTCAGCTCTGCTGCTCAGCAGTCTGATATTAAAATTCTAGTTCCTTGACGTTTACCTATTTCCCCTACTCCCTGCAATTTCTCCCTCAGTGTTCTGAAGTATCACAATAATGGTGCTTTGATGTGGGTATATTTTGACCTACTGTGCAAGAGGGCCTTTGGGTCCTTCTAATGTATAAATATATGTCCCCAAGTTCTGAAAAAAAAATGTTTTGAATGATTCTGTTGCTGTGTTCCTCTCCTTCATTTTGTTCTCTCTCTAGTTTCCCTATTATTTTAACAATGAATCACATTATTCACTAATCACATTAGTCCTCTAATTCTCTTATCTTATTCTCTACTATTTTCCATCATTTAGCGTTCACCACACTGAGAAATTTCTTCAATTTTTTTTTCAGATTCTGTAGTAAAATGCTTAACTGTGCTGCCATGTTTTCAGTTTCCAAAAGTTTTTTATTTCATGAATATTGTTTTTAAAAGTAGACACATTGGTGCATGCCTGTAATCCCAGCAACTCAGGAGGCTGAGGCAGGAGGATCACAAGTTCAAGGCCAGCCTCAGCAACTTGGTGATGCCCTAAGCAATTTAGGCAACCCTATCTCAAAAATTAAAAAAGGCTGGGGATGTGGCTCAGTTGTTAAGCGCCTTGGGTCCATCCCTGGTACTTCCCCCTACCCCCAAAAAGCATCCTGTTATTTTTACACAGTTGCCATTTCTTTCCTCACCTCTCTAAAAATAAAACTTTTTGAAGTCTTTCACTTCCTATTAAGTATTTATTTCTTTAAACTTGCCTTTTTTCCAATTTGGGTATTTCATAGTACAGGCATTCTGCAAATACTCCTTAACTGTTCATATATAAGAGAGAAGAACAACTACTACAATCAAGGGCACTGGGGAGGCCTATCTGTCATGAGCTCACTATAGGATGAATCTGGTGGGGCTGTTCTGGCCCTCTGATTGGTCAGATCCTGCAAAGAAGATCCATACAGCTTTCTGTCTGGCAAGTAATATTAAAGTCTGAACGGAGAGGAAGGGAACATGAAATCTGAGGATATTATTTATTTACCTTTTTTGGGGGGACGGGGCAAGGTCTTCTGAGTCTCAATTGTGCCTGTGTTCCTTAGTACAGATATTCTTTTCATTCTCCCCAGAGCAAGTGCACCTCCAGGCACCCGCCAGGCTTTGAGAAGGGATTTGAAGAAGTAACTGCTTCTCAAACAGCTCTCAACCAATGCAGATGATGAGAGCCTCCTTCCATTCCAATGTCTAGAGATACCTGTTGCCAGTTCCTGGGACTCTAAGAGATCCTATCACGGAAACAGGCTTGTTCCTCACATCTGCTATATCTATTACTTACACAACCATCTGCTTCCGGATTCCAAAATATGGTTACTATTATCTCCCATCTTGCTTTACCTATCCCTATGGGTTTGTGCACCTAAAAATCTCTTTCCTGTTATTCTAATGCAGGTTTTAACAGAAACAAAATCAATTGTCTATATTCAATGGATGGTCATTATTTATACCAGAAATTTCTTTTTATGCATTCTGCGTATTTTCTAAAGTTTCTCCGATAATTGAAATACATGAAAATCATTTCAGAGGCTGGGGATGTAGCTCAGTTGTACAGCACTTGCCTACCATATATGAGGCCCTGGGTTTGCTCCCCAGCCCTGGAAGACGAAGGGAGGGGTAAAGGGGGCAGAGGTGGAGGAAGAGGAGGAGGAGAAAAAAGAGAAATGTCACTTTGAAAAACAAAGGCAATCAGGTTTACATTCATCACTTTGGGAATTCTTCCAAGTCCCCATTTATCTAAATCTAAACATGAAAGCTTAAATACAAGATGAAATTTTCTATTATGCAATGATCACTGTTCATAATTATGACCTTAAAGTAGGGCTACATCCTAAGGAGTCTTCTCAGTCATCAGTTATTTCAGTGTAATTATAACAGATGTTATCTTTCATATGACTATTTTGAACCTTAAATCATCTTCTATGAAGAGACCCTAGGGAATGAGTACAAATCAAATTCCTACTGGGGAATTTCCTGAAAAGCTACTGAAAATGTAAAAAAAAAAATTTTAAAAACCACATGTGTGCACACACATCCTACCCCCAGAGGCTGCTGCAGGTCACTGGCTGATGTCAAGTCTGGAAAGTCTGGATCAGCTAACTAAAAACCCACTAAAAGAATCCCTCTTTAAGTACAATAATTCAGGGTCACATTTTCAAAATAAGAGCCTTTTAGGATGGTAATATGCCAGAAAGGAGGGCTCTCTTTTAGAGTGTACCTCTTCTCCTGAACTATGGACATCTCCTTAGGGCAGTCTGCACACACTGCTCAGGCTTGGATCTAGCTGTGGACTTGACATAGCCCCAGTACTAGAATGGAAGTTCCTTCAAGGGAGAGTCTTTGTCTGCTTTGGTTTATATTTTCACAGAGTCCCTAGAGTACTGCCATACACAAGGTAGAAAGTTAAAAACAAATGCCCTTCTATTGCAAGCACCTTTTTCAATAGACACTTTTTCAATATACCAGCTAATAACAGCATCAGGACATAAGGAAGAAAAATAAAGAGAGAAAGACGAAAGAAAGGAAAAGATCAATAGTGCCAAATGCTTTTGAAGATACAATGGAAAGAGAGTGGAAAACACACTAAAACACACTAAATTTGCAACTAGAAATCAGAAACAGAAGAAACCAGATACCACATTTAATTATTCAACATTATTCTGGAAGAACTCAATGGTGCAATGAAGCAAGTTATCCAAATTAGAAAGGAAGAGATAAAATTGCTATTGTTTATAGATATTATCATGGTCTATATAGAAAACTCAAAATATTAACCAACATAAAAACACAATGAGAAAAGACACTATCAAAGTCAACAATAACATTAATAATAACAATTGTTCTCAGTGAATGCGTGTTAACCCTCTGCTTAGCATTGTACTGTGTCATGTCTCATTTAATCCTTAAAACATCTCTAGGAAGTTATCATTCTTAGTGTCCCCACTTCATATGTGAGGAAACTAAGGTTGAAAGAAGAGTTTCCCAAGGGAGGGAGCAGCAAGCAGAGGTTCTGTGTTCCTTGCCAAGCTACACGCCAGGCGGATTCTAGAGCCCAAACATGCCACCCAGAGTAAGTTCAGTGAGAAAATCATAAAATGTATAAAGGACTTTAAAAACAGGTAGTAAACAAAGATCTCTGCACTGTTCATAGAGTCAACATTAAAAAGATACCAATTCCTTCAAATCACAAGCAATGTAAATGACAAATTTTAGCAGGATTTTTTTTATTTCTTCTGTTTTACCTTCATTCTCTTTTTCTTACCCTCTTCTTTCTTTTGTTTTTCTATCCTTCTGATAAAATGATTCTAGACTTCATCTGGGAAAAATTAAATATGGGAAAATTCTGCACAAAATATTGTCGGTGTCTTGTCCTACCCTGCACTGAAATAGACACTAAATGCCACAAACATTGTGGTTCACGCTCATGAGCACACAGATTAATGGAAGAGAATTGAAACTTCAGGAATATGCCAGGATTCACAGTGTGAAGGAGTCATAATCAAGTTGGCAATGATGGAAAGATTCAAACTACTAACACTAGTGAAAGTGAAGAGAATGGTTTGATGCATGGTTAGTGGGAACATAGATTGATCTAATCTGTGAGGACAGCAATTTTTATGTATTACAATAAAACATGGACCTGGTAATCTTACTAGTAACAATTTTTAAGGAAATAGGTGGGCAAGTTAATGAAAGTATTATTGATAATAACAATACACTGGAAATGACCTAAAAATGTACAATAATAGAAGAACAGCCTGATAAATTTTTATGCATACTTTAACAAGCTGAATAGCTACTTAAAAGTATGACACAGTTATTCAATGAAATAAAAAGATATATCCTCACATCAACAGAAAGATACCATGCATAGCATAATCTTAGAAGGAACATTATAGATATTATATATACAGAGCCATCTCCTATCACACACACACAATCAAATGCACAAAACAATGATAAAAGTAATGTTTAATGGATACTCACACTGCAGACCAAAATCACATTAAGCACTTTATTTGCATTATATCATTGTATCTTCTCTGAGATAGACACTATCATGGCTTTCTTTTAAGTGATGAAAAAAGAGAGTTAAAGACATTAGTAACTTTTCTGATGCCGCGCAGCTCATGTAGTAGTGGAATGAGAATGGAAGTGGAGACATTTACCCACCCCTGCCAGAGCTTCCATGTGCACCAGAACAGCTCTCCCTGAGAGGAGCGTTTCAGAGATGTGTGCTACTGATTCCTTTTGTTCTGTACCACCGTGCATTTTCCACCGTGAACAAGTATTATATTTGAAGCCAAAGGAACAAAGAACAAAGAAAAATCAAAGGAGACTTTTACCACAGCAATTTCAATTGATGAACATAAATATATTTCAATAAGTGGAAGGGTAAGAAGAAAACAATAAAAAGGTGGAAAGTATCCTGAATGATTGACAAGAGTTGGCTCAAATCCTTTTGGCAAAATATTCAATCAATGCTGCAAACACAAATCAGCATACCCCTCACCAGAGGTATTAGCAATATATTACTGGAAAGTGAAAGCATGTATGGTCTTTTGTTCCCAGAAATCTTATTTCCAGAAACTTATCTAAAAGAGACAAGGAAGGAGAGATATACAAAGAAGTACATATTTTCTGCCCTCTGTTATTTCTGAATGTGGGATAGTGAGAAAAGTGCAGTGTTTGGAGTTAGACCTACCCAGACCTGTGACCTTGATTTGACCTTTACTAGCTGTGACCATGAGCAAGTAAGGTGACCCTCTAAAATGAAAATAAAAGCACAAGCCTCATGGGACCATTGTGAGGATTAAATGGGACAAAGTACAGCACAGTGTCTCTTCCTTCCCTATGCATATCACTCACTGGTTTATATACATAAACTGCAGCCCAATCTTTAGGGCCAAATCATGTAACAGTAATTTGCACATTATTCTGTGCTAACATATTATAAAACACTAAACTTTGCTTTTAAAGTTATTCAGAAGTAAGCTCATGTGATGCTCTGACACTTTCTCAATCTCAATTAGCACTAAACTAATTAACAAAACTGTTTTATACACTACAGCGAGTCACATTTTTCTTCCTTCTTTCCTAATCCCTGGTGTGTTGTAAGGGTGATTGAGTATCTAATTACTTCTTAATTGAATGCACATATTACACATTTTTCACTAGTTCAAGCTTAATACTTTAGTCCAGAAATCAAAGTCAATGAAATTAAGTTGAATTGGGATTTGGGCAACTATTATAATGAGAGAAGGTTTGTATTGTGTCTAATTATAAATAAATGTGGGTTTTATTCTTGTTTCCTATGGAAATATTTCAGGTACAGGAATGTGCTATAAATGACTAATTTCAATGATTAATAACATTGTTATTTTTACTTACAATCTTTATTCCCCATTACAGTGATTTTATTGCTGGGACCCACTAAATATAATCATTCTTGAAAGAAAGATACCATTAGAGAACTACTGGTTGTACTTATACTAAAATCAGAATGAACATTCATATCTGCAAATAATTACATGAGTTTCTTGGTAGCAATAAAGATGGGTGGGATTTCCACATGCTGCTAACAAAATGAAAAAAAAATACTTGAAATAAAACCAATTATATTAATCAAAAATAGTTATCTATAGAAAATAAGAATATCACCATCAAAATGGCTTTCCTACCCTGAAGAGTAAAAGTATTTCATGAGGGTTTTATTAAAATAATTTTTATATTATGCAGAAGTAAGGAAATAATGAAATAGGTACTCTCAGAGAATAAAGGTTTTATTTGCTTCTCCCCCCACTACCCCCAGGTATGGGGAGTAAACCTCTGGAATTATTTAGTTGAAGACTTCTTCAGGCAAAAGACTAGATTAAAGAATTTCTTAAATCCAATTCAACACCATGCTTCTAAGATGACTCTGAAAATATTTTCTGTAGACAAGCCCTAAAGACCTTTACAAGTTTCGAATAAAACTCATAAAAGAATGAACAACAGGAATCCAGAGCAATAAGAAATGTTAAAGGGGTTTAAGAATCACTATAATGGAAAGCAGACCCATAAAAAATCAGAATTTTTTTTTTTCATTTTAACAAACAAGTTATTTGGAGAAGGTATTACCTAATGGCAAATTTCTTGATTGGAGAAGCTT
Organism: Glaucomys volans; assembly: GCA_020662805.1. Lineage (NCBI taxonomy): Eukaryota > Metazoa > Chordata > Mammalia > Rodentia > Sciuridae > Glaucomys > Glaucomys volans. The sequence goes on from JAJEJO010004232.1 coordinate 788,056, forward strand.
CCATATTGTATAACAAATATTTCAGATCCTATCTAAAGAATTAGGCATTAGCTGAATTATTTTAGCTTTGTATATTATCAAAACATGTTTTAACTAAAATATTTAAATAAAACTGAAGTAGCTAAAAGAATGAAGCAGACTTACATGTAACATATAAAAATACCCCAAACCCTAGAGTTAAATAAAAGGTTTGATATGATTTTGTTAAAAAATATTTTTAGCTGGAGAGGTAGCTCACTAGTAGCACACTTACCTAGCATATAGGCCCTGGTTTGATACCTAGCACTTTACCCATCTGAGGGTCATATCGAGTAAGGTTTCTTCTCTGACTTACTGGTATGGTCTGAATGTTTCTTTCCTCTCAAATTCATATGTTGAAATTTTAATCCTCAGGGTGATGGTATCAGGAGGTAACAGCTTTGAGCGGTGATAAGATCATTAGGTAGAACTCCCATGCTTAGAATTAGTTCCCTGATAAAAGGGACTCCAGAGAACAAACTAGCTCCTCCCACCACATGAGGACGCAGTGATAAGACATCATTCTATGAACCAAGAAGTGGGCCCTCTCCAGGCACTGAATTGCTGCATCTTATCTTGAAGTTGACTTCCCAGCCTCCAAACTGGAGAAATACATTCTTCTTGTTTAGCAGTCAGGCATTTTATTTTGTTACAGATGCACAGATGGAAGGTATTTCACCCTTTCCCTTCTTCAGGAGAGCATGTCCATCCCTAATAAAGGGGTCTGGGTAAATTCCTTGACCCTTATGCCATTTATTTTCCATTCTGAGATTTCAGGTTCTCCAAGCTTTGCTGCATGTAAGCAATTTGCTGTACATAAACATTAGAAGCATAACCTGTACACAAATGAGAGGAAAAGACTGACAAGGTAGATTGGGGAACTGGAGTCATTTTTGCCATGTTTCTGTATTTCCTTAGGTAACTGCTAATGCCTGGCTACATATCACTAGGTCTAATGCAGGTCACTTTTCCAAAATCCATTTTCAAAAGACTCCACACTTCATAGCTAAGACATTTAAATCAGACGCCAATAAGACGGCCTTACATTGTTGATGGCAATAACAATACCCATCCCTACCAATGGCAGAGATTGCCTTTTGGTGACATCAGTATTTTCCACTGTGCTCACATGTGGATTCAGAGTCCCTTTCAACACTCTCCAGAGAGCTGACAGAAACTAATCAGAGTTGGCATACAAGTTTGAGTGCTGCATGTCATCCATGTCTTCTTATAAATCTTTCTTTAATGGTCATACGTAGAAGACATGCAATCATCTAGAGGAGAGGATGCTGACTTTATGGGTCCTGGTGATGACCTGGAGACACACAAATGGCTTTGAGAGATCTCAGGAGGCAAATGTGCAGACATGGGTGATTAACTGGAAATGCTGGAGAAGTGAGCAAGCAAGGGGTCACGCCTGACTCAGATTTCAAAGTAAACTGAAAGAGAACCAGGTCTGTGAGAGAAGATCGTAAATTCAATCTTGCATGTGTTAGGTTTGAGATGCATTTGACACAACCAAAAAGAAAGGAATACAGACATTTGGACAGTCAATTCTAGAACTTAATTGAGATACCTCATTTAGGAATATAAAAGAGTGAGTCACATGTCTTTAGTAGTGACTGAAGCTGGGTGAACAAGTTCCCCTACAGACATTAGGCCTATGAGGACCACGACATTAAGTGACCTCCTAAAGGACAATTGTGTAGACCATAGGGGATGCAGGGATGGTCCAGCTAGAAAAATAAAAAGAAAATCTGTGTTATGGACACAAGTATGGCAAGAAGGAAGTCAATGTCAGAGGCTTCTGAGAGAAGATGATGAGATCTGAAAGATGAAACCTGAAAATGTCCCTTGAAATTTAGTGCTTTTAAGATGCTCACCATGAAATTTAGTGCCTTTAAGATACTCACCATGGGGACTATAAATTGGTGCAACCGCTTTGGAAAGCAGTATGGAGATTCCTCAGAAAACTTGGAACAACCATTTGACCCAGTTATCCCATTCCTCAGCATATATCCAGAGGACTTCAAATGAGCATACCATAGTGACCCAGCCACATACATGTTTATAGTAGTTCAATTCACAAGAGCTAAGCTCTTGAACCAACCTAGTGCCTTCAACAGATAAATGGATAAAGAAAATGTGTACATATACATGATGGAATATTATTCGCCATAAAGAAGAACAAAATTATGGTGTTTGCCAGTAAATTGATGGAACTGGAGACTATCATGCAAAATAAAAAAACCAAACCAAAAAAAAAAAAAAAAAAACAAAGACCAAATATTCTCCCTGATATTTGGATATTGACTCACAATAGGTGGGGCAGGGGGGTTTCACCCAACTGGAGAGGCTGGAGTGGGGAGAAGGGAAAGGGGATGGGAATGGGAAAGTTGTACATGTACTTCCAAGGGCATCACTTTTCAGTGAGCATTTCTATCAATTTTATCAGTTGAAGACAATTTTCTAGATCTCAGTTTCTTTATTGAAAAGACTTTTGAAAAACAACACCCATCCTAAAGAGTTGCCCTGAGGTGAAATGAGACATAGGTGAGCCACCGAGCATGGAGCCTGGCACAGATCCACTCCTGAAAACAAACTACTATTACCATTGGAAGGTCTTCATGAAGGGTTTGTTAGGCTTTAACTAAAGTGCAAAATAATCACAAGTCTTTTCATTTACTAGTATTTCATACTATGTCCAAGTTAGTTTAGCCAAATCTCAAGACACATCCTGCATCTGCCCTCCCTTCCCTGCGGGTCTGTGAAGAAGAGGCAAGGGTGTTTATGGAGTCTGGACCCCACATCTGCTCTGCCTACACCTCTCCACTTCAAGTCTTCCAAAATCACAGCAGACACTCATTTACCAAAACATATCCTGCATCTCTGTATAGCTCTCTAGTTAAGTGAATTCTTACAGTGCTGAATGCCAAACTATCTGGGAACCTGGCATATTAAAGGATCTCAGAAGTCTTACATTAAGAAAACCTGATACAGTACTTTACAAACTAATTTGATTCTAGTACCTAGAAATTTATAGTTTAGTGGAACAAGTGAGAGTAACGCTTATTGTTAAGTACATTAGCCAACCAAAAATAATTAAGAACTAAACTAATTTGGCTAAAAAAAAAAGAGAGAGAGAGAAAGATTAGTAAAGTCAGTTAATTTGGAAAGCACTTCACAGAGATAAAACCTGGTCCTTCAAATATAAACAGCATTTAAATGGTCAAAAAACAGGAGGACAGGGCTGGGGATGTAGCTCAGTTGGCAGAGTGCCTGTCTCGCATGCACAGGGCCCTGGGTTCAAACCCCAGCAACGGAAAAAAAAAAAAAAAAAAAAAAAAAGAGGAGAATATTCTGTTCATTAGAATAGTAAATTCCTAGAGTGACCTAATAAGGCAGACAGTTAAGCAAGCCAAGAAATCAGAGAAACAAAAAAGAATGAGAAGCTTAAAAACAGAAAGCTGAAGGTCAGGTAAAATGTTATTGAAAGTTAAAGAAAATGATAATTTCCCCAATAGTCACTCATCTTACATAACTGAAACAGCAGAGATTTGTTTAATCTTTTAAAGTCTACTATAAACTCTTTATATTTGCTTAATAACAATCTAATTTTTAATAGTCAATTCCTTAACTCCTTATCTTAATCCCAGTTAGATTTCTAGGTACTTCTGAGTTTTTCTAATTATAAAAAGTATTGATCTTAAGTAGTAATCCTACTTTGATTACATTTTCCCTCTCATTTTATACATTTTTTGATCATCATGAAATGCTGTCATATAAGTTTCTTTTTGATAACTATTGTTATAATATTCTACATTTTAAAAGGTACAGATTTAAAAAAAAAAAACAGATTCATTCAGTATCTAAAAAGAACTATCTCCTTAAGCTCATATAAGTGTACATTACTTCCAATGATTTCTGTACTCATTTTTTAGCACTTTTTGGTAATTTCTTCAAATCAATCTTTCAGCTTTCTCTTTCCCAGTTGGAGACTTACTAAGACAACCTTATTCATAAAGAAGCATTCATTTCATTTTCTTCCTCATTTGCCAGCTGCCTATTCTCTCTCGTTTTTCTTTTGCATGATAAAGTGAAGAGGACATGGAGAAGCATATTCATCATATCATTCAAGCTAGCAGTAAAGGCACCTTGGGAGGCCTCTGGGAGCATCCTCCTGTCCAGGCAGACTCCCACATGAACCATCCAGGAACTCAAAGCACTTAATGCCACAGTGTTCCTTGAAAGCTGAATCTGAGGTTCAATCCATCTCTCTATTTTAAAAAGTCCTCCATGTAGCCTGTAAAAGTAACTCTTTGTGTTGCTAAACCAAGTCCTCTTTGCTGGTGCTTGGAAGTCATTTTTTTACGTCAATACCTACCTTTTGAACATCTACATTGGTAAAAGCATAATAGAACAATTTCAGATGATATAAAGTGGCCAAAGTGGTTTTCTTATGGAAAATATATATATTCTTTAGGGATAAAATCATGAAATCTACCATATTTACAGCATCAGGATATATTAATGCTTAACATTTGCATTGGAACATGACTGCAGAATGTCCTCTTCTTCTTTTCAAACACAATTTTGTTTGAATTCATCAGATAAGAAAAAGCTAAATCGATCTGGAATTTTCATCCATCATAAATTAAACACTTCTAAAACTAAAAAGGAAAAGAGACATATTTCAAAGCAGGAATCATTTTCCTTGTTCAATGATTCTGAAGACAGCCTATGCAGCTTTGATATCTTCCAATCCTGGGTGAATAATAACTTTATATCACACAATCAAAACATACTAGATAGTTTAAGTGTCCTTGGTGCTTTAGCATTTTACTCAAATCATTTTGTGATCCTTTAGGAAATCCACTCCATTTTGAGGAAATCTATACAATACAGTAAATAGAAAACAGCTAAATCTCTAGAGTTTTCGATTCTCACCCTAATGTGCTGTGCGTCATGTTAGATGATTACAGAGAGGAAAGTCTAAGTTCTACTGACCGAAAATGTGGCTTTGGGGTTTTCAATTATCCTGGAAGGATAACAGCTTTTACTAACTATTCGGAATCAACATTCTCACTTTCCCCACACAGCCTTCTCCTTTCCCATATTGCTTTATTCTTTTCTGACCTATGCCTCTTTTAGGTTGCAAAAGAAAACATATGAAATTGATGTTAACCATAGCTTTATTCAAGCTTAGAAGACAGTATTATTAATTACAAAAGTACCTGTAGGGAAGAGTTCAATACAGTCAAGGATGACTTCAAAGACCCAGAAAGAAAAAAAGAGGGCAATTTTGACCAAGGGATATTCAGTGATACTTACACATGCTCCTTTCTTTTCCTTCTTTCATTTTTCTCCTTCTTTTCTCTTAATCTATTTGGGGCAAATTTATTTTTCCGCATTTAAGGGGTGAAAAAGCAAACTATTCGGAGAGCCTTGTAGCATTGGCTTTTACAGAAAGTAAAAAAATTATAATTCAATATACTTACTGTAAGTATGGGCACTGTTTAATGAAATCTGAGTCAGGATGAAACAGATTTTCAAACATCAGAATTGCCTATAAAAATGGGCCAATACTTAATGAATAAATAGGCCCAAAACCACTTTGTCACAAGATAGTACCAATATTATGATACCCAGTGTAACTTGTAAACCAGATCTAAAGTCTGGTCTTACTATTTGTTGTTATTAAGATTTGTTTTTTCTGCATCATATAAAATTCATTGAATAAAGAATCATTTAATAGCAAGTGCCTCCCAAAAATCAGAACTACCATTGCTGAACTCAAGAATTTCTAGCACCTTGGCCAGCTACATGCTAATTCTTTAAACAAGTAGAAAGCCATAGTTCATACTTCTTAAATGTTAAATCAGATTGTTAGTAAATCGTGGTTATCAAAGCCTTCCAGATGTCCAGACATTTCATGCAAAAAATAAAATAAGCCCCATCATTTTATGTTCAAAAATAAAGTTATTTTCTGTAAAATATAGCTAAAATAACTCTGAAATATTTTAAACATTGTTTTAGAGAAGAGCTAACTACCATGGAAAAATTTTTTTTGCCCCTTTTAGTTCCAAGAGCTTAAATGAAACATTCATGCATTAAATTCAAAGTCTGACTGTCAAATCACTTCACTTTAATAAAAATTTGAATTACCTGCCTTAGGGCATTATTAAATATCAAATAAAAAGCACATATCCATAAGTCTGATTCCCCAATATAAATTTTATGTAGAACTATGACCAGATTTGTATTACACATTTCAAGATGATAGAATAAAAACAATGTATTCATAAAAGGATGACATCAGAATTAGAGCTCCCTTAGAAAGAATTCCTGTGCCACTCTTGCAAATTTGGGGGGGAAATTTTAAGCTATCCCAGTCACTAAGATATGAAATTAAATCCATCCTTCTTTTAAAAATATGTAAATTATAATTTATTTTAAAAATTGAAAAAAATATAATTATTCCATTCTCATAGAATGAAATATCTGTAATATATATAATCTAATAAACAACATTTAAGTCTGTGTGAAAGAGAAAAATTAAATGGTGTGGTTACTTCAATATTTAGAGAGAGGAAACTCTGAGCCTGATATGGCTCAAACATGGAAGGCAATAATCTTACTTTGTTGGAAGCATCATTTACAGCTGCAGACATCCACAGAGAGATACCAACTCTAGACTGGAGAAATCCACAAGTTCACTGTTCACCAAGCGTGCTCACACCTCCCTGCTACCCTCTTACTGGGCCTGTCCAATCCCATCACTCTGTTCCCATCCCCACCTTTCCTGACTGCTCTCACCCTCCCTGCCACTATCCCATTTCTCATTTAAAAATAAAAGCAAGTCATGGACACAATCAATAAACCACCACTTCCTTCTTCCTTCCTGTTCCACCACATAATGTATCTGTTCCCTCAATAAAAATCAGTCTTTCCATATCCTGAGTCTCTCATTCCTTTCAGGCTTCCAGTGGCTTCACTGTTAGGATTAGCCCTTCCAAGAAAAAGCCTCTCCCTATCTACAAGCTCCTTCTGCACCACAACAGACAAATTCTGGTATTTCTTTCATTCCTGTACAATAAAATGAAATAAAGAGGCCTCCCTCCTTCCCAGGCCCTCCCTGGCTACAGCTGTCCACTAAATTGTCAAGTGTGGCCAGGATATTGTGACTCCAACACCTATCTTCTATCACCTTAAGTCCTGCGGCAGTATGTGTCCTTCATTGTTATGCTGCTCTGACCACCACTAAGGGGACCCTCTTTGACCTCTGCCCACATGGTGGTTAAGAAAAATTGCCCTGCCAGTCAAGCCACATGGGTCGGGCTTCCAGATTTTGTTGCTCAAGAACTATATTACTCAGGGCAATGACCTGACTTCTGCGTCTTGGTCAAATTAACACCTCTGAAAAGCCTCACATAAGATTTTATGAACATTAATGAGCTAACCCCACCAGATCCATTAGAATATCATATATACACATATACAGGGAGAGAGAAAGCATCTCTATGCTAAATACATCCATATTTCAGCCCAGACCACTTTTCTGATCTCTACTCTTGAAATTCCAATCACAACAAGCTCACTGTAGTGACACACAGGAATCTCTCTCTCAGTGTGCTTCAACTTAACTCTTTAATCTTTCCAACCCCAAGAGAGCCTATTTCCCCAGGTTTCCAACTGTCACTCAGTGGCTCTCTCAACTCACTCAATTCCTTAAGCCCCAAACTCAGCAGTTTTCTTTGGCAGTTCCATTTCCTTACACTCTCTCCCAATACCACCTGCAAGTTCTATTTCCTATAAATTAACATCTCTCCACCTCCACTGTTCCTATTCCAGGGTCTGAGTCTCCATGTCTGTCACCTTGACTACTCAAAGGAGTTCTGTAAAGTATCTTTCTACTTGTCCCCTGGCCCACTGTAATGGAATGCATTCAATTCTCCAGGTAGGGCAAACTACTAAAAATATATATGGGATCAGGTCACTCCCCTGAGCTCAAACACATCAGTAATGAAATAAAGAAGCCTTAATGTGGCTGACAAGACCCTCTGAGATTTGGGCTTTGCTGGCTTCACACCTTTGATTTCTACATGCCAGATTCACAGGGCTTTCTTTCAGATACCTCAATGGATCAAATTCTTACTTCTTCCCCACTGAGCACTTCCTCAGGGTCTTTGTCAAAAAAGATATTCCTCCATCTGGCAGCTCTTTTCCCACATTGCTTTGCTATTCTCATTCATGGAATTCATTGCCATTTGCAATTTATATTTCTGAGTGCTTATATTTTCCTGTCAGGCTCCCCACCTTGGATCCTGGGCATCATGAGAGCAGGGACCATGTCTGTCCTTCTCAGCTCTGTATACCCAGAAGTAGTCATACCAGTAGGTGCTCAATAATGACTTCTGATTGAATATCATCCACTATAAAGTTCAGCCTAAAGCACTCTTAGATTTTATCATTGCCATATATGTTTTGCTGAAAATTTCTTTTCATTCCTACCAAAGGTTAATTTGCCTGACCCTGATCATCTCCAAAATTAGAAAGAGGGGACAAAGGCACTAGCTAACTCAGAAAATGAAAATGCAGTATGGGAAGGAAACAACTTGCAGAGTCCTAAGGAACTTCTAATTAGCCTGAAGTCATGCAAGGCACCACACACTGTGTGTCATGACGGACTCACAGTAAAACAAACACATTTCAACCCTTAAGAAACTTGAAATAAGACAAAAATAAGATACACACAAATAGCTGCATGGAAGAAAGAATATGAGATGAGAGGTACAATTAGAGAGAGAAGCAGGGATATCTGGTGAGAATGATATTGGAGCTGGGCTTGGGGTAGTGAGGAAGTCAGTTGGCAAAAGGATGAGAAGCTTCGGGTTAGCAAAGCTCACTCACCAAAGACAAAAGGCAGAGTGACTAGAGTGCTATATAGGGATACTAGAGACGCAAGAAAAATTGGTGGGAAACACACAGAGGAAATGACCACCTTTGCAAATTCCCTTGTGTTTTTGTCTAGCTGGTGAAACTTTGAGCTCTTTGAGGTGAGAGTCATACTCACGTACGACTCCCCAGTTGAAAGTTCCACTGGATGTTTAATCACACTGTCTAAGCCCTGTCCTGCCTCCCAGGCACACCATTCCAGCAGACACCTTCTCTCAGGCCTGCAGCAATGTGCCCTGATGCTTAGGCAACATACAGAGTAAAGAAATAATCTGGCACATTGTCATCTTTGTGTATTTTCTTTTCCACGTCTGCGATGTTATTGTTAGCTCCTTATGGGTAAGGAATATATATACTGAATTCAATATATTAACAAATGTAAATTATAAACTATTTTACCCTTTTCAGATATTTAATACATGCTTCCTGAGCAGATAAAAAGAACTTAAATAGGACAATATTTCAATTCATACCACATCTGCCCTATATATCCCAAAAAACAAGACAATCAGATCTGCATTTAACAAGAGGGTCAATGTAGAAGCTCACATGCTTTTCTAGCCCCTTCCTTTGTGTTCCTCCATCATGGAGGGTGCAGGGAAACTGCTGCAGTTTTAGGAGACAACATGGTAAATTACTAAAGACCTCCTGGCATAGCCCTGTTCTCTGCCTCATATGCTTTTCCTTGCGAAAACCAATATTTAAAGTAAAATGGAATTAATGGCTGTTCTGGTGGGAAAATACGAGAATCATAGGTTTCACGCACATTGCATGAAATTAAAATAACTACCTGATTTGTTATTAATGAGGCATGAGAATATGTCCTAAATTTTATTATAACGAAGTGCACTTGTTTTACTACTAAATTAGCAGGTTGACCATAAGAGTGACTTTGGGATGCTGAGGTCAGGACACTGTGCACCTCATTTTCCTTACTTAATCTGCACATACCCTGATGAAGATGGGCTTGCTCCTGCTCTTTGGTTACTGAAATGCAGCTCTTATGACTCTGTCACTAAGTGGTTGAGTGGGTCGAAAGTTGTCTCCCAAAATTCCGTCACAGCCTTCCACAAGTTCTGCACCCTTCACATGTGTCCTCAGCCTGCGGAATTCTTCTATCTAAAAACAAAAGCAGAACAAAACAGGTTCATCACATATCAGACATTAACAAAACCGAGGTCTCAAAAATGACCTAAAATATGCATCAATTACAATGATATAAAAGAGAAAATTGAACTGCAAAAATAGAAAAACAGAATTAATTCTTCCAGACCTGAGACAGACATTAGATAAAGTCCTTGTGAAAAGACAACCGAATTAAAGATCAAGGTATTCAGACAACTTCAATAGCCACGGAAACACACTGCATTTGTCAAGGTGAAAAACGTTTATGCCTGTCCACAACACAACAGGGTGAACAAATGAACAAATATTCTTAAATGCTCCCCAAGTATATTTTAAATGAACATATTCTGATGTAAATGTATGTCAACACTGATTAGATGTTAGATTTATTAGATGAATTAGAGGATTTCTTCATCAAAATACTTTGCTGTTTTAGTTCTTTGGAGGACACAGATCCAAGGAATACTTTGATTTTCCAAAAGTTCAAGCCCAATGTGCTTTCTTAGGAACAGCCATTTTCAAATTCATCTCCCTTTCTCTGGTTGCCTCTCCAGGGCCTGTGCTTTACCTGTGATATGGTTCCCAGAATCCTGAGGGAACCATCAGATGCACTACAGTTTCTTTGACTTGCCAAGTCTGAGCCTCCTAATAACCACAGCCTGCTAGCCAGAATTCTATGAGAAGTATTTAAGCAACAAAAATGTGATGAGCATTCCCCACACTCATCCCCCCCCATTTGTTACCTGCAAGGCTCATCATTCATTACTTCATCAAAATGTTATATCTCACATAAAAGAGCCATTCTTCATTCTCTACACAGAATGGAGAAAGTGAGGCTACAGAGGTTAACAAGATCTCATAATCAGCTAGTAGCAGAAGCCTGAAAATTCTAAGACCACATGCTCTTATCCCAGCTCCACGGTCACCGCTTTAGAAATTCTACTCAAATCAAAATAACTTATATCGTACATATGCCCCAAGGTATTTTTAAAATATTTCTATTTGTTCTATTTAGTTAATGCATGACCATCCTAAGGTATTGAGCAAATATGATTTGAACAGTATCAATACACCAAAAGTTCACCAATTGTGTATGTTCATCAACTGTGTATCACAGGATTATATCTGAAGGTTCTTAGGTTCTCTGAAGGTTCTTAGTGTGACAAAGCCCAAAGAATTCTTCCAATCATAAAGAGAAAAGAAACGGAAGAGATCAACTACTTCGGGAGATCTAAAAAGAAGTCTAGACTTCAGGGAGACCATAAAACCCTAAATAATAAAGAAAAATTTTAAGTGTGCATTTTCTAAAGGTGAGGTCCCCTGGCTCCAAAAGAGTTGAATTTCACAAGTTTCTAATTCAACCTATTCACATCCATGTTGGGACACAGAGATGTGGGGGAAAAAATTAGATCAGTAGCCAGGTTACAAAGTTGTCTTCTGATGTTTCCTTTTTCCATTTCTCCAAATACTGAGATTTCCTGAGGTGGGATAAGTCTGACCCAAGTGGGATTGTCCTGTTTGGTTTTTTAATAATGCCTGTGGGCTGCATTTACACAGCAGTGTCAGTCAGATAAGCAACTGCTATTTCAGCTATTAACATATTTTCACTAGATCTTCTTAGGGTCTTCAAATGGGAATGTAGATAGCACCTATTGCTTGCGGCAGCTGAGAAATTTCTAGAACTGAGGCATTGTGAGAATCCCGTTTTTTTATGCACTCACCTTAAAGCTTTCCTAAGTGTGGAGTAGAAAAGAACCTCCTTAGTCAGAGAATCCTATGCTATTTAAAAAAAGAGGGTATGGGTTTTGCATTCAAAGGCTAGTTCTTATTCTGGTTCTGCCACTTGTGACCCAAATGACCACATGACATCATCTCCTCAAGCCTCAGTTTTCACGTATATGCAATGGCGATGATAACTTTTAAAAAATTCACAAAGATAGCATAAGAAGCAAGAAAATTCAAAAAAATCATTTGAATAGTTTCGAGCACATAGAAAGTGTGTGATAAATATTAGCCCTCATACAACATAACTTCTTTTAAAATCTAACCTTTAGCATGCTGAGATAAATATTTAGCTACAATTGATAATAAACCAATTCATTGAGAAAATTTAAAGTCATCTCTTCTAGCATTCACTTCATACATAATCATAAGTAACACCTGCAGCCACAATCTACAGACCAGACCATAGGCACAGTCACTGATGAACAATGTGGGCTGGAAACCTAACTCCCTAACATGCTATATGAAAGACTCCATTTTTTATTGACTTTGAAGCTTATTTTAAAGCTAGGTGAGCTTTATATCTACATATTTTTAACTGAAGACATCTTCAAGCCCCAGGCCTCAGCCTGAGGCACACTCTTTAAAAAAACTTCAGGAAGAGCAGATCTAAATCAACAGTCAGTTTCAAATCAATGCTTGCTGAGAAAACAATTCCACAAGAAATGCTGTTCTCTGATCATAGCCACTTTGAAGGATTCAAACATCAACACAGATGGAGGCAAAAATGCGTATTTCTGAAATGGCAATTTTTCTGAAGTAACCACCCCTCAAACCCCTTAGTCATTTCAAATGGTTTCAAGTGCATGCTGCATTAGCCCACAAGGAAAGGAGGGACTGTGGGGAATGAGGAGGATCATATCTCAGGATAAGAGTCTCCAACAAACTCAACTGTCAGGGCACTGAAGAAAACATCAGTATTATGTGTATTTGAACATGCAATTGCATCGATTTTTAAAGTTTCTCTACCTAAATACAGTATTTGTTTTTAACCAATCCGAGAGAGAGAGATTGGAGAGGTGTCCAACACTCCAGAAAGAAGTCTTCTGAAGATATTAGACTGAATAATCACTACTGTCTGAATCAGAGAGGCACTCCAGTGGATCTAAGACATTTATTCAACCTTAACTGACTCACAAATCAAATTACTCACTAATGTTCAGCTTTAAAACTGCTTTCTTTATGAATGCATCCAATAGGTTAATTTCCAGGGTTTACAGTTAGGTGCAAATTAACTTACAGGAGGTCCCAAGTTGCTATAACCATATTTTGTGTGTCATCATACTAAAAAGAAATAAAATACAGAAAGTCAGTGTCCTCCATGCATTCTTCTGTCTATGGACATTTGGCTAATTCCATGCCTTGCTGCAGATACCTCTTTAAGATATGCCTTCAATTCCTTTGGTTCTATACCCAGATGGAGAAATAAGCCAGACACAGGAAGACACATACTGTATGATCTCTCCTATATGTGGAACCTAAAACAATCAAACTCATAGAAGCAGAGGGTAGAATGGGGGTTTCCAGAGGTACGTGGAGATAGAAATGGGGAGAAGATGGTTAAAAGTACAAAGTTTCAGTTATGAAAAATAAACAAATTTTGGAGATATACTATATAACATAGTACTTCTAGCTAATGATACTGTATTATATACTTGAAAGGTGCTAAGGGGATAGATATTACATTAAGTGATCTTACCAAAGAAATACATCATTTTTATCACCACCACCACCACCACTACTACCACCACTACCACTATAAAGAGTATGGAAAAAAACTTCAGGAGGTAACAGATAAGTCTATGGCCTTGATGGTTTCATGGGTATATACCTATTCCCAAATTCATCTAATGTGCATATTTGTATAAAATTTATATTTAATATGTATGACTTTTTATATGTCAATCATAACAATAAAATGCTTTTTTTAATGAAAAGGTCAGTGCTCCCATTTTCCTTTATTAATAATAAAAACAAATGAGTTAGAATACTATAATTCCCTATATCGCGCATGTTATGGTTTCAACGTGTCCCCCAAAGTTCATGTATTAGAAAATGAATCCCCAGTGCAATAGTGTTGGGAGGTAGGATAGGATCTAACAAGAGGTGATCAGGTCATGAGGGCTCTCCCTCAAAAATGGATTAATGCTGCTATTATGGGAAAAGGTTAGTGATTGTGAGAATGGGTTTTTTATAAAAGCAAGCTCAGCTCTCCCTTGCTTTCACCCTCCCTTGCCTTCTGCTCTCTACCATGCCTTCTGGTCTCCACAAAGACCTTTGCCAGATCTGTGTGACACACTCCTGGTCTTCACAACCTCCAGAATTACAAATCAAACAAATTCAGTACAAATCACCCAGTCTGTGATTGCTACAGTTCTGTTCTGAATGTTCCCAAAGGGCCCATGTGTTAAAGGCTTGGTCTCCAACTTGGCGCTTTTAGAAAGTGGAGGAAAATTTAAGAGGTGAGGCTTAGCAGGAGGTTTTAGGTCACTGGGAGCAGGTCCTTGAAGGTGCTTATGACTGACAAGATGTTCTCACTGCACAATTCTGGGTGCATGGCTCAGAAGTGCAGTGTGTGCTCAGCATATGCAAGGCCCTGGGTTGACCCCCAGCACCAATAATAAAACAGAATTTTTTTAAAAGGGAGAGAAGAAAAGAAGAGCTTTAGAGTCCATCCCGCAGACTAGGAACACACATGCCCTAACTCAGGGTCAGGAAAAGTCCCATGTTTCAACCTATAGAATTATGGAATGGGAAAGGGGTTAGAAGAAGCCAAGATCAAAAAGGAAAAAAAATTTGTTTTCAAAGTTCCAAAAGACATATGCCCATGCTGTGAAAAACAGTAAACACACTCATGCTCCTTCCTTGCACTAGTATTACTTTAGATGAAAGGGAAAAACCAGACAATTAATATGAGAATACAAATAGATAAGTAGGAGGGAAATGCAGGAAAAGGAAAAACTTAATGATGTTCTATCAATTCTAAGATGAATACTGGTTCACATTTCAATGGCTGTGAAATCAGGATGTGCCTTACAATTTCTACTGTCAGACTTGATGAAGTTTGGTATTTTTATTTTGATCTTGGAATCTCATTTCCAAGCAACAATCCAGTTGAAAAAGAAAATATTTGTTTGTTTTTACTTTGATGTCCTAATCCTTAGACCATTATTTATGTTCATGTTATTTATTTAATGGTTACAGATCGTAGAAAAAAAGAAAATTGCATTCATTCAAATCCATCAAATCATGTTTTCCCCCCTATTATATTGCATGCAAAATAGGAATAATAAAAAATTCAACTAAGCAGCATCTTCCAGTCCTGAATTCTAGATTCTCAGCACTAGGACAATGCAAATGCCTCACTCTGGCCTTAATTATCAACATTGCACTTCAGCAGAAGTCTCCTCCTCCTTCACTCCAAGCTACTGCACACATAATAGGAAAGCATCATGACCCAGAGCACCCTCTTCAGTGTCATTAATGCACACACTATTATCTTACAGCAGATGATGCATTTCAAGAGACCAACTGCCTCTATAACATTCAGCAGCTTAATTACACACATTAACCCTATGATAGAGGAGGAGACATTTTCCTTTAACTCAATGCAAAGTTTTATATTTTCAATTTATTCAGCTATGTACAGACTCCATCTACCATTCACTCTTCCTTTTGTTAATAAATATATATAAACAAAATATATACAATATGTATACATATTCCCCCGCATTCCCTATCTGCCTCTCCTCCCCCTTCAAGTACAATAATATAAGGCATCTTGCCTTTTCTTGGTCTAGACTCTAAAATCACATCCTTTTCCTTTGGTTTCTCTCATTTTTACTGCCCTCTCTGAACCCCTTCTATTTCTGAGCAAATTATATGAGCAGCACCAAGTGAAGCCTTCAAGTCAAGGACAGGAGGATTTACACTCTCCTGAGATCATATTGTTTTTCTAAATCACTCTAAATTGCATTTTAATATACATCAACATGTGTCTCTGTGTGTGCACATTTGTCTGTGTTTAACACTCCCGCCGTCTGAAGAGATGCTGCAATGGTGCCATGTCCTAAGAGCACCTAAATTATTTTTCTTGGATGATTACAGTTAATTGGAAATTAGCCATTTTCAAGGGCAGTGGAGATTTTTCTTCTAATACACATTCCTTTGACCTTGGTTCCCCTAAAGGAAGATATGGTTTGACTTAGGTCGCTGGCTTTACTCAGAAGGACAGTACAAACCTACGTTCTCTTTGAAGCCAGAAACCCAAAGGAGCCAAGGTTTATCCTTGATCTCAGCATAGCACATGGGTCAACAAGGTAGTGAAACATTATACCCTGTCCACAGGATTTCAGCTAGCATTCTCAGGAGTTCAGCACGAACATCCCCAGTGCTATACTAGCAAGGAATCCTTCATGGAGGTCTAAGAGGAGAAAGAATTTCTGTGGCTCAACAAGGTTAAACTCAACCAACTTTCAACAAAATGAAACTTTTAGTTACAGAGAAAAAGTATGTATTTCTCACTAAAAGATTTGATCTAGTATTATAGAGTTACCCCTCAACAAAGTAAAGCTGAACAAATGTCACTATAGAAACTCAGCTGTTCAACATCATTTCCAGTTCTAAGACCTCTCCCTGGGACCAAGCCCAATTCATGCATTTCAGTCCTTCACTGACTGCTGTGTGTTCGGAATCTGCTACTCATGGTCTCTTTACTCCCTCATTCGTGAAATTTGCCTCTCCCTCGGCACCCAGACATCCCATCTGCCTCCTGACTCTCCTGCTTCTCAAGCCAATTCCCTGGGACACCTCTTACAAAGCAGGCCCCTGGTTAGCTGCCACTCCGTAGTTCCCAGGATCACCTCTTTTCTTTCCCTGAAGTGTCTCCTCTTCCACACTTGCAGCCTCACCCACCAGGTACAAACTGTACCCCTTTCTTGGATGTCTACAACCATGAGCTGACAATTCTCCATAGAACCTGTTCTTGCTCATTATGGTGAAAAGTGACAACTAATATTCACCAAGCCACATCCAGAGAAAAACACAGGGGTCCTCCTCCCCCAAATCTCTGCTATGTCATCGACCACCAAGTTTTGATTTTACTTCTTTATTATTTCTAAAGCCATTCCCTTCCCTTCATTTCACTGCCACCATGGTAACTCAGATCCTCACCTTCCTCTGCAGCTACAGAGATGTTTGTCAAACTGAAACCTGGTCATGTCTCCACCTTGCTGCATTCCAGGGATTCTGTAGCACCTTCAGGATAAAAATCCACTCTCATAACACAGCACCAGACCCGACGACAAGTCAAACCCTGCTCCCTTCTCCAACCTCCTCTACTGAACAGGTCCTGCAGGCTAACCACGGGCACTCCCCAGATGCATTCTGCATACTGTTGGCTCCAGGCCTTTTGGCTCCAGATGCTTTTGCCTGCTGGCAACATCCACTAATACCCAGCCAGGACCAAGTGGCAGCGATTACTAGCTGATTTGATCACTTAATTCATTCTTCTTGAACATGATGTGAAAATGCAATTCCCATCCTCCCACAAGGTAGGTGTGGTCATGTGATAAGTTGTAGCCAACAGAAAGTAAGCATGAGGGGAGTTTGCCGTTTCAAGGACCAGCCCTTGAAAATTCTCTCTCTAGAGATCTTCACTCTTCCTGCTGGCTATGAGCCCCTCCCAAGAGCAAGTTTGAAAGGAAGGCACTGAACATGGATGAACTTCTTCCAACCTGGATTCCTGAATGGCTGCACAGAAAAGCCTCCACTATGTGAATCGGAAACATGTATGTTGAAATTTTACATGAAATAGATATCTGAAGTAAGTCACTGAAATTGTGAGTTTTATCTGTTTTAACAGCTACCGCTTTTGTTTGAAATCTCAGATCTATGAGTCATTTGTGCAAGCCTCTATTCTTAATATTAAACTCAAATTTCTACCTCCGTAATCCTTCACCAAACTTTGTAATATTTTTCAGGAATTATTCCCTAAGACTCCCAGTCTGGGTTGAGTTTCTTCCATATGCATTTCTGGAACACCTACCTTACTGTAATCATGCCTGTCTTTGTAATCATCTTCCTCCCCAACTCTGTGGTAAAGTTTTGGAAGTGAGGCCTCTGCTTTAATCTCTGTATCCTCTATGCCAAGCTGGCACTCAGGAATAGGTTTCTTATAATAACAAATAGATGAATAAATAAATAAAGGTATTAGGATCTGTCATGTGGAAAATATGAAGACTCAAGTGATATGATGAAAGTTCACAAAATAATGAAGAGTACGGAGAGGAAAGGCTGGAAGGAGAACTTTTAAAATTAATCTCTTGAAAAGAAGAAAAAATATTAAATGCTCAAAGAAGGATTTTAAAGATTTAAGGACAAATAAAAGAAGACCTGACTGAGTTGTTAGGAAACTTGAGCTTCTTAACTTCTGAAAATGAAGTGAGATATAAAAAAAAATTTATAAAATGTTACTAACAAAAACAATTTGTTCTGAATATTGCCCTTTTCACATGATCATAAAAGGAAAACAGCTTTCTAAAATATGTCTACTGGCTAGATCTCTGAAGGACAGCAGATATTTAAAGCAACTTTTTTGTAATAATATCAAAATCATTGGGTTTTTATTGTTGTTGTTGTTGTTTGTTTTGTTTTTTGGTGCTGAGGAATGAACCCAGTACCTTGCACATGCTAGGCATTTTTTTTAACACTGAACTATATTTCTAATCCCTTCAAAATCATTGTTCCAATTCCTTATAATGACATTGCCTCATGTTCAACCAGCTAACATGCCAGTGGCAATTCACTTGGGTGTTCCAACCCAGTACGCTTTAGCATTTATTTATTTAGAGATAACGTCTTGCAATGTTACCCATGTTGGTCTTATACTTCTGGGTTCAAGCGATCCTTCCACCTCAGCCTTTCAAATAGCTAGATTATAGGTATGTCCCACTGCACCACAATGCATTAGCATTTGGAGCACCTTTACAGAGCTTCAAGGCCTCAGTGGATAACCAAAAGTAATATCATAGAACAATTTAGAACATTCCAGGGCATTCGCACTTTATTCCAGACCTTTCTTCTTTCCACACCCAGGAAAACCCCATAAAGGAGTAAATAGACTGATCACAAGTTTGGCTCTTTCAGTGACTTCTATTTACTCTGTAAAAACTAACTTTTAAAATACAGATCATAAATGAGTGCTGGATTTTGTTCATCTTTGACCTTTCCCTTGCTTTCAGTGGCTTAAGACATTTAACTTTTATCTGAAAAGGTATGACTGATCTAAAGGGAGCTAAAACATAAAACAGACGTTTTCCTCTTACAGAAACAATATTTAACCTTTAACGCAAAACTTCACTTTGAGAGATTTAAGAGTGTGCTCACCTGTAGCTGGGATATAGTTAAAGGGTATCGGAATAATATCCAGGTAACACCTTCGCTGCAAGGTGGGATGGTGAGAGAGCCTTCGTACACCCAATAGTCCCGCAGCAGAGGGTCTGTGCAACCACGTGGACATGTCAGGAAAAGGCAGGTTAATCGACAATGATCTGAAAGACTCCAACAGTAGTGTTCAGAAATACAAACTGTCCCCATGATGCTTCGCAGAAGGGCATATCATTTTCAAGTCAGAGCCTCACATGTGGGTTCTTAAGCTAATCATCACCAAAAAAATAACTAGTGAAAATGAATGTTTATGGTGATTTCTATCAGCAAATTACTATATGTGTCTATCAATTTTATTTAATCTAGGAAGAATACATCCATGTTTCTGTTTCTATATTACAGAACTTACCTCACAGACTCATATCTGATACTTATTGAACTGCATGGCAGGTACTATTCTGAGCATTGTATTATTAATTCATTTAACCTTCACAACAAACTCTAGATATTCTAGATACTTCTGTAAGCCCAATTTCTCAAATGGGGAAATTGAATCACAGAAGGTTAGTAATTTTCCCAGGGTCACTCAGCTAATAACTGACAGAACCAGGCCTTGAACCCATGTAGTCTCGCTGCACAGCCTATGCTTCTAACCATGGTTCTAGCCTTGTCCACACAATTTCTTCAATAGCAAAATATTAAAATTATAATATAGAAGGAAATATTTCATTCTCATTAAATCATTTAGCTTTGCATTAGAGGAATTCATGATTAAATATAATGGGAAAATGTTTAAATTTGACAGACATTGGCTTGTTGTAGAGCAATTAAATTTTTAGAAAGCAGGAAAAAATAAATTATCTGGTTTTGTTTGAAACACTATGAAACAGAACACAATTTAGGCAGAGAAATGTGAAGACTGAAATTTTATATAAAACTACCTTGAAATCTGAGTTTTACTCTGTATATTTTATGCATAAATATTACCTATGCATAAACACAATTAAAATAATACCTAAATTAAAGTATTACTATAAGAAAGTAATCTTATAAAATTATATATAAAGTTTATTTCACTCTAGAGATTAATAAAGATTCATCAAGGTTCTTTGTCATGCAGGCACTTTATACAAAAGGTAGCAATTTTTATAAATGACAGTAACGAGGAAGTTCTTCATGGATTAATGGAACTAGTTGCAAAGTATTTTTTTTTATTACTTCAAAGCTTTATTCCTGCTTTTGGAATAATCTGAAGCTAGTATCTACTATAGAGAATATCAATTGCAAATAAACTTTATTAACTAGTAAGATATAATTATATATATTCTGAGAAAAACAATATGGTTATATCCATAGTTAAAATCCATTTTATGGCTAGGCACGGTGGCAAATGCCTATAATCCCAGCAACTTAGGAGGCTGAGGCAGGATGATCACAAATTCAAGACCAGCCTCAGCAATTTAGCAAGGCCCTAAGCAACTTAGTGAGACTCTATCTCAAAATTAAAAAAAAAATAAAAAGGGCTGGGGATGTGGCTCAGAGGTAAAGCACCCTTTGGTTCAATGAGCAGTACAAAAAAAAAAAATTATGCAATCAGAGAATTGCTTACCTGGTAATAAAGTGTTAGGATTAAAGCAGGGTATTGTCTTGGACTTCCCCTGGGGGGGTAAAAATTTACTCCATGTTAATGTAAAATTTCTTATGTTTTTAATAAAAATATTAGAACTAAAATTCTAGATTGAAGTCTTTTCTGAATGGCCTCATTGGATCCTCTAGATTTGCAGGCAGATCACTGCATCACAACAAGACTTGAGATGCAAACAAGACATTCTACTCCACCCGTACAGCTATTTTCTTTGCTACTACAGTTCAATTTCCCTATGATTTCTGATGGGGGATTTACAATTGGTGTCTATCTGTCCCATATCAACTACTTTTTGTATTTTAATCACACTCATACCTAAGACTTGGGCTGAATGCTTGGTATAAAACACCTGAGCCCTGGCTCAGGGACTTTCCTCTTGCCTGTTTGGAACACAGTTCCAAACCTCTTTGGCATTACCATCTGGCACCCATTTTGTCATCTTGTCCCATTTGCATTTGGAAATTCAGCTCTAGGAACTATTCTGAGTGCTCTTCTCATCTAGAATGAAAGAGATGAAACTCAGATATGAATGTTTTCCCATCAACTTTTCTCAAAGCAAGATTTAAATTTTAAGGAAATATCTGTGCCCTTATTCAAGAGTTGAGTTGACACTCATGATCCTTATTTTAAATTGTGTCATTCAAATTCTCAGGCCTTAGAAGCCGGCAGACAGTTGGGTTTCTCTTATAAGACTGCTCTATTAATACACAGGCAACAGTAAAAGTCACTGCAGAAGTCTCTCTTTCCTTCATGGAATTATTTTATACCTTAAGGAATCCAGTCCCCTTTGCCCTATCCCAGATTCTGTATTCCATAATGAGTGACATCCTATTAGCTAAATAAATGAGGGACAATTCCTCAGTCCATTTCCACTGGAAAATGTCAATTCAAAAAGTGCCCTCACCCCCTTTATACCTGATTCTTTTGACTAGTCTGGGCTCTGTCAGTAGCTGGGTTTATGTAGAGCCTACCCAGAAGACCTTCAGTGAGATTCTGCCTGATTCAAGATGCCCCAGGTAGTCTCAGAGATCTCTTATACAACCAGTCTTTCTATTCTCTTTTACATATCACCTTACCTCATTTTCAATGTCCTGGAAGCTCTCAGTCACAGCCTTCAGGACAACCCGTTCCTTCCCTATGCCAGTCAAGAGTTAGTCACCCTTGATTCTCAGACCGATCTCAGAATTGGCACTGGGGAACCCCTGCAGTCAAGCAAACTCAACTCCTGCTCCGCATCTCCAGTAGCCACACAAGACTAACCTACTACTCAGCTCAAGGTCACTAACATTCAACTCAGCACAGGTATAAGATCCTGTTTATATCAGAGCTTGACTTCCCAGCAAAGCCGTGCCGTATCATTACAGGGTCGTGTTGATCTAAATTGCCTTCTCTGGGATGTTATCATATGGATTATGTGTACTTCCACTATTATTATTATTATTATTATTATTATTATTATTATTATTACTACTTAACATACATACTTTGAAGCCTGTTCCAAAAATTGCATTGGTTTCATTTATAATGCTTTCCTATAATAAGTGAACAGTAAGGGTTAACTCAGGAGGCCAAGGTTGCCCAAACCCTGCACGTCCTGTCTTCAGGATTAGCCCTTGGCTGGCCCTTGGAATATTCTACCCCATAACAGACCTGAGGGCCTGGGTCATGCTGTATTTATGGTGAACTCCTCATGATACCTGGGGACTTGGGCCAAGCTGCACGAGTATGAACAGACAGGTTTATCCTGACAATGTAATTTGCGGATGCCTGGTTTTTCTGGGGTGTGGGGAGGAGGCCTGGGGTTTGATGAGCTGAGACAGTTAGGCAGGTCCTTCATGCTTATATGACCAACCCCTAATAAAAGCCCTAGATGACAGGGCTCAGGTGAGCTTCCCACATTGGCAACACAATACACACTGTGACACATGGATGCTGGGAGAACTCGGGCATCCCCATGAGACCTCCCTGGTGAGCGGAGGGGCCTTTGCCCTTTGCTGATTTTTGAACTTAAACCTTGCACTGTCCTAACCCATAAATAAAACAGCTTTTCTGAGTCCTATAGGTTCTAGGGAATTATCAAGAGGTGGTCTCAGGGACCTCTTAGACAGGAGAGTTTCTGTTTTAAAGAAGGACTTACCTTATACTGAATATCCTGGAGGATCTCAGTCACAGCCTTGAGGCCTACATGTTCTTTCCCTATCTGAAATATATAAAGCATAAACCACAAACATAATATTTTTAAATTCTTGAATTTTATTCAAAATAGCAACCAGAAGTGAGGTTCCAGTCCACCTGCATGTCCTTCCTGGGGAATTAAATGACCTTTCCTTTCATGGCCAGGTCAATATCTACTAAAGGTAATTAAAGCTATAACACTAGTACAAGAAAGTATTAGCTCTGATACCCAAGAACCCGTTCCACTTCATCTTTCTATGCACAGGTGTCTCTCACTGTGCCACAATTCAAATACCAAATTAAACAAGACTATTATATAAAAATGTCAAGCACATGTTTTTAATTAAAACTACTCAGCACATATCCAAATTATTGCATTCTTACCTTTGGTTTTTATAGATCATTATTTATAAATAGTTTCTCAAAGTTGAAATTTTTTTCTGAAAAGTGGGTATGTGATGTCCTATATTAAAGTTACCAAAATCAAGATATTTCTTGATTACCACTGATCGTAATTCTATAGCCATCATTTTATTTAATCTTAAATAAGAATACACTTTCAATAACTTGCTATTATGAAATATTACATATTCTTGGTGTACAAAGTACTCCAAAGAAATTTGAGGTTTGAATTCTTTTTTGATATGTAGTGTTCCTGACATTAACTTTGCAAATCATAAGTGCCAGCTGATTCACTTTGAACCAGCTTTCAGTAGTCCACGACAATGGAGAAGAGTAATAGCAGAGATCACTTAGGACCTCAGTTAACAATCACTGCTATCCCTTAGCTTTTTCTCTTCCCCATTTTTGAAGAATGACCTATAGGAAGTCTGACTAACTGTCAATGTGCACACATTTTCTGCTTCTCTCAATATTAACCTTCTGTAAACCATGCTAGGGAAAAAAAAAAGGCAAGAAATGCCTAACATAAGATAGGTCAATCTTTTCAGTGTAATCAGATTTCCATTATTTTCGAAGGGTTTGCAATTCCTGAGATAGGGTCTAAAAACAGAAAATGAATTTAATGAAATTAAAAGAAGAAGAAAAAGAAAAGAAAAGGGTCCCCAGGAATGTAGGAGGTTGGATCCTAGGCAGATGCCTTCACCCAATCTTCAGAAGAAATGGGCCCTCCTCATCTAACTGGTTTAACTTGAGGTAGCATTTGGATGGCTGCACCTCTGGCTATGGTCTGTTTTCATTTCATACAGCCCCTGCCAGGTCATAAACTGTTTGAGAAGATTTCAGTCTGAGTACTGTTAGGCCACATAACAGAGTTCCCTTGCATTGGATCACCTGGGTTCTTATCATGACTGTCACGTTTCAGCGGTGTGACTTTGTGCAAATGTACTTAACCTCTGTGTCCTTCAACACCCATAAAGGGGGGAGGATAAAGTGATAGGGTTGATGATTAGATCAAATCAAACAACTTAGAACATGGCTTAGGGCACTCTCATCCAGTCCATGTCACCCATTACCCGGCTTCAACCTGAGTGCTGTGGTACAGCATCAGATAGAGATTTTACATATAGTGGCACTTAGTAACTATTCTTGGCTCCTCCTATTCATAAAGCTTATTCATTTACTGGTAGAACTTTATACCCTGCAAAAAACTCCAGCTATTGCTCTGTCACTTTCCTTCCTTACCAAATTCATATGTGAAAAGGTCATAACCACCAAAACCCAAGTACACATGACAGTCTCCACAGCCAACACTAACATCCTGCAGCAGCTCTGGTCCCAACACCACCCAGTGAGTCCACTGGGACTATGAGATCTATTACTTTCTTACCTCTCACCTTTGCCATCTCTCACCACCACCAAAACTGCAAACCACTCTGGTCAGCCTCTTCTCCTAGAATCCCAGCCCCATTCCATCTGTTTATTCCACTTCTGCCTTACCCTCACCTTATTGTCCACTGTGCTCCCTGGACACAGGATGGCAGTGTCCTCGACAAGCTCTCCCACCACCTCCTGGTCCACGTCAACCCCTTGGGTCTGTCCAAGGCTGCAGCTCTCAGGCCTTTCCAGTAGAAACTGGGCAGCCTCCCAGGATGGAGACTATGGTCAGGGCCCTGCTGTCACCTTCAATTGAGTATCTTTGACCTGCATGTACACAAGGCTGTCCTCCTCTGCGTGGTCTGTCCCCCTCTGATGCCCGCATGCCTGCTCTTCACTTACTGACACACTCCCTCCTAGGCATCACCTCCTCCTGCCATCTTTTCCACCACTCTCCATTCTTCAATACCTTCCTCCCATATCATCCGCTCTGCAATGGATCAGCACAGCAATTTGCTAGGAAGCTCTACTTCTCTGCCTGGATAGACAGCAGTCCATCATGCAATTGCCAGGAAAACCGAGACACTCCACCTCCAGTGGATGTCCCTCGCTCACTGCCATGCCTATTATCAATCCCCCTGAGCATTTCAAATCCCAACCCCACACTCATGTTTCCCTTGCTTTGTAAATAATTTTGCTTTGCTGCCCATCTGCACCAACAAACTGGCTGCCTTTGTGCCGTCCTTTCTCCAAGTCCTCTATTTCAGAGGGGTGGGTCAGTCTCCTCCAGCTCTCCACCCCAGGACTTCCCATCTCCTCCAGGACATTTCTGCATCAGCTATACCTTCTCTTCCCAATATTTTCTAACTCTACGTCTGCACCAGCTCTTCTTCCTCAAAATAAAAACAAAAAACTCCAATATCAAAATCGCCATGAGTTCTAGCCTGCCCTGTCCTTCCTTCCTGCAGTCAAGCTTCCCGGAAGGCACAGACACTCTCACTGCCACCAACGTCCTCCCTCCAGCCTTTTGTTGCTCTAGATCTAGTGCCAGCCCAGCCCCTGGGGTAGACTCTGGCCCCTCTCATTCTGCTTGGTTTGACACTTGATGCATCTTTCCTATAATGTGAAAGTGGGTTCTCACAGCTTCTGTAACATTACTCTCTCTTGGGAAAGGTGTTTTCACATAGATAACCTGAACCTTTCCTCCCAGGAAGACCAATACTACAAGGTCCCCAGGATGGTAATGCAGCTTGCTCTTAGAGACACTGAAGCCAGTTCCAAGAGGCTGGGTTTCAGTCCAGGGGCCTACCAGCCCACATCACCTGCCACACATGAAGGATCAGTAAGTGAGAACACTAAGGTATCACAGCTAATGCAACCCATAAACATTGGCCAAGCACGCTCCTAAGAGGAAGCTAACTTGTTCCCTTCCCTTGTGTAAATGATTACTGTTTCTCTGCATTCTTATTTATATTATTGTTTTATTCTGGTTCTTTAATAAGAAGGTATTGCCTTCTACTGCCTTGACATTTCCAATATGTTCCTGCATTAATTTTTTAGGCTACCAAAATGACCTTCTAAAATTATGTCTTCAAAAAACTAAAGATTATCAAAATGTATTACTACAAATGTTTTTCATTAGTATTTTGTGATCCTGCTCTATTTATATAACGCAGAAATAAAACAGAATGAATATAGAGCTGTGCCTGTGGAAGTCATGAAGTAACCTGTAAAAAAGTATTACTCTTAAAAGGTAAAGATTTGCTTTTAAGTACTAAGTCATGTATCATACTTTCAAGACTGGTTTTAAAATATTAAGAGGCTAAAACTGGATGACTACTTTCAAACATCAATAAAGAAAAACTTTAGAGGTATATAGAAAATTGTTGTAATTAATAACATTTTTGGTACATACCCTACAAGAAAGCATATTTGAAAGGACTCAATACCTAAGGCTTTGTGGAAAATTAAGTAACAAAAAACAATAGCACTAATATTACTACTCAAATCCAGTTTATAATAAGAGGCAACCTGCAACCAGGCAGAGTTGGATCTCTGAGTTTTGGTCCTAACTGGTAGAGTAAATTGCTGTGTGGCTATAAACAATTACTTGACCTCTCTGAGCCTTGATTTCTCTTATGACTGGTGGTCAAGGGATGTCTAAAATTTCCATAATCTCTTTTACATCTAAATCTTTATCATATCAAGTAGATGGTAAGAGAAAATTAAAAAGATTCATCTTGGTAGAAACTGGATTAATATTTTATCTGTGCAAATACATGGTCCATTTTTGTATGTCTGGCTAAATTTATATACTATTCTTTGCCCACCACAGAATTCAAATCTAAAAGTTATATTAAGTAAGTCTGCCATCTTTGGTAGCCTTATTTTATCAGTGTTTTCTATAAAGTATTTCAAATCATCTTCAAGTGAAAATTATTAATAACAAAGAGCTAACATAAACCACTACATGATTATATTATTGATTTTTCTTAGATTTTGCAGTAAGTCAGGGTCTAAAAACATTTTCTGAAATGCTTTTTCATAAATACAATGAATTCTGCCTTCAGGAGAAATTTTCTAAATAATTTCTCCAAAGACGCTGAATGCCACTCTGCAGAAAATTCTAATAAATAAATGAACTCTTTTCTATCAAGGAATATGGCTGAACTCTCATGAACTCCAAAGATCAAGTTTTCTATTTTTAAATTATTGGTGTTCTCTGTAAATGTGTTTAATTTCACCTCTAAGTAATAAAACTGGGAGAGAATGGAACACCATCTTGCAAAATGACTTAGAAAGCAGCAACTCTGAACAACACAAGAACCACAGCAGACCATTTACCTGCACGAACAGGGCGATGATAGCGATTCCGTGCGGCTTCCCCACAGCCTCGTCGATGCTGCCAAACAGAGTGGAGTTCCAGTGGATCAGGTGGAGCTGTGGGCAACATGCACAGGTCACTTCACTAACGTACCTTTCTCCAGAAACACAAAGCTGCATCGCCATCTTCACTAAATCTACAAGGTCTCGTGTGCAACAAGTGGGTCAGTGATGTACACTGGCTCCGTCGTCAACACAGGAGTTCCTGGAGGAATTCCTTCCATCCTTTTTGCATTTCTGAACAGAAATCATGGATCACCACCTCCTGGGTTCAGTTTGAGTCCTGACAAGGGGAAGCTCAGTGAGGGAGACCCACAGATTTCACACGGACTTAGTTGTCTTTCCTTAAATGCCGTTCCCTCTGGAGCTCAAAGAAACAGAGCTCCAGGTCTGACACAAACACTGGACCTCATTCAAAGGATTGGAACCACATAATCAAACACTGTGTCACCCGTAACGCTTCCACCGGAAATGTTCAAAGCCACTCTCAAATCCTGGTAAATTATTTCAATTCTGGGAATATCCAAAGATAGCATATGATAAAAAAATTAATTACTGCCTTTGTTCAAGTATTCCATGGTAAAATAATGAATGCTGATGTGGCTCTCCACAAGAAGTTCTTTTCCTACAGTTGGCATAAAATTTTATCTATGAAGAAAGGACAGTCAATACTCAGGAGTCCCTTACTCCGAGCCTCATAAAGCTCTGCAGCTTTCAAGATGATCTAGAAGGTGCACTTGTTCCTACAGCACTGATAAACAGTTGCAAGAAGCCACAGCCAGTTCCCAAATCAAACGACCACAGAATTCTTGGTGTGACAAGAGCTAGGTAAAACGTGTGCCTAGAATACCATCTTCACTAGTACACCTTTTAATCAAGCTAATTCCTTACCACCTTAAAACCTTGGTCCCATTTAAAAACTAGTTCCTAATATAAAAAGACAGAGATAAAATACATGCATAATACTTATGCAGCCTAGTATTAATCTGTATGGATTTTAGAATCTAGACTGATTTTCTTTTTAATTATCACATGGATTGTCAAAACTTTGATTTTGTTCACTGCTGAATTTCTCCGACTACAATTTGAGACTATAAAACTGACCGCTAGAGGGAGGTAAATAAAGTCCACCACACACACAGCAACCCAGAAAAAGAATGCACCAAGGCCAGGCTGCAGGGAGCTCACAGGGCCTGTAACCAGCCAGTAAATGCTAACTGTCAAGGCACCGCCTTCAAGATAACAATGTCCTATGACCTCTCAATTAATAATAAAAGACTAACTTTATTATTTCCTTTTCTGGCAGCAACAATAGCACAGAAGTCCTTGTGGTACAGATAAGAACTGACTGCTTTCATTAAATCAACAAAGAAGGTCCAAGGTTGAGGAGTAGTTATTTTGTTTTTTTGTTTTCCCAACAAATGACAAAATTCAAACTGACATTTTTCTTCCTTCTCATAGCAATACTACATTTTTTTTTCTTTTCTGAAACTAAACATTAACAAACCAAAAAAAAAAAAAAAAAAAAAAAAACATGCTTTTCCCCTATGGTTCCTCGAATCTCACAAGCTTGAATTATTCAAATCTACTTCTGTTCTCCTGTTGCCACTTCTTTATTCCTATAATTTTATCCTATTTTGTTTTTATTAGTATTGGTTCTGTTCCATAAGCCACAGAGGTAGGAAAATTGTGAATGCATATGAAGAACTAACATGAGTACATGGGTAAGTCTGTGACAAGAGAGGGAGTTGCAAAAGTAGAAAGGTCAGAAGGCACAAAGCTTTAATTCTGTCATCATTCAATTTTAGAAAACACTACAGCAATATGTGATTGCAGTGAGTATTATTACTTATGCAGCCTAGTATTAATCAAACTTCCCCATAACAACATCCTTCCTTTCAAAGATTCTTTTTAGGGAATGAGGAATGGTTTAGAGGTTGGAATACAAGCTAGGCAGCTGCCAGAGAGGTATCAGTAGAAAAACTATGATAGGGATGTGGGGTTATGTGTCACCTTGGCTAGGCTATAGCCAACACCAGTCTAGGAGTTGCTTGTGAAGTTCATTTTTAAATTTGATTAGCATGTAAGTCAAGAGACTGAGTAAGGTTGACTAACTTCCATTATCTGGGTGAGCCTCATCCAAGAAGTTGAAGGCCTTAGAAGCAAAGATAGGGGTCCCTCAAAGAGGAAGGAATTCAGATTCCAGAGTGCAAGATAAAAATCCCCCCAGAGTTTTCAGCCTTCAAACTGCAACATCAACTTTTGCATGGATTTCCAGCCTTCAGCCTGCCCTGCAGATTTTGAACTTGCCAGCCCATAAAATCACATGGACTGGCTTCTTAATTTAAGTCCCAATCCTTCTTCTCTCCCCCTCTCTCTCCTCCTGTTTTTCTGATGATTTCTGACTAATACAGGTTGCATAAGTAAAAACATATGAAGACCAATGTGAAGTCTGACAGAAGAAAATAAATATAGGTATGAAGGAGGAAGGGACTATAACTTTAATCTAAAAGTCTTGTGCCAAAGTTCTTCATACCTTCACTCCCAAAGCCAGTTATTTTCCCAGACCCATCACTGCTAAATTTCTAGAAATCCACAAATCTTCACTCATGATCTTCAAGTTACTAGAAATCATCCACTTATGAAAATTGCCCTGTGCACTATTATGAGCCCATGAATTCATATATTTTTAGAATAGACTGAGCAAACAGATACATAACCCAGGGTATTTACCCAGTGTATCTATTGATCAGATAATGGAGAAGATGTCAACCTAAGGATCCTGAGAATTGCCAGGTAAACCATCTTATGACCACATGACTGATGTCATCCTCAACTCAGGATGGCAGGTTCTTGACATAGGTCATCCTGGACACTTCCCATGCACACTCCTCACCAAGTTTCCTTTCAAG